>JASKGM010018092.1:0-31661 GCA_034509205.1 Ceratonia siliqua
AAGTGATAGGCCAACAAAAAAAGGAGGCTCACAAAAATGTTAATACACACACACACACACACACACACACACACACACACACACATATATATAAAATTTAACAAAAGTTTAGAGGAGGAGGGCCAGGGTCCATGCCTACCCTCCCCTCCATTCATCCTTTAGAGGAAGTGTAGGTGTAAGATCGTTGTTGGTGAGCGAGTGAAAACCAACCTTGTAAACATTGTTGTTAAGTGTGGAAAACCAAATCATTCGTGGTGACCAAAGAAATCATTCGTTACTAGTGAGTGAGGAAAACTAGTTGTACTAATTTATTAGAAAGAAGTAGTGAAAAATCCATTGGGAATTAAGAAGACTAGATGTAGGCCACATCTTTGGGGGTTGAACTAGGGTAAATATCATGCCTATATCTCTTTCTTACTCTATCCTCTTTTAAATTATATTAATCATCTATTTTGCTAACTGCCTTGCATCTTCAATTAACTAAAACTGGTTTTTAGTCAACTATTTGTCTGCTTACTTTGCCATTCTACAACATACTTACTGTCATTAATCAACATATTGTATTAACATTATATATTCATCTTTTATCAGTATATTGAACATCAGTTTGCATTATTTGAAAATACTTAAAAATTTTACAATCCTAATTCACTCCTTCTTGGTATATTCATCTTTCAATTGGTATCAGAGTATTTGTCTCCAATTTTGTGCTTAACTATCTTGATAAAGATCTTGTAGTTATTGGTAACAAAATTGATGAAGGCATATTTTCTTGAAGGTCATTGCACAACTACACCACCATTCTTGCATGGAGCCAACTATACTTTATTGGAGTGGAAGAATGAAAATTTTCATTCAATCTATAAATTAACACATGTGGTGTATCATAGAGGATGGTTGCAATTTTAAACCGAGAAAAGAATTGGAATGAGTATGATAAGAATTTATTTCTTTGACTATTAGAGCAATGCATATACTATTTAGTGTTTTGAATTTCTCTAGTGCTAAAGATATATGTGACTCTCTTAAAGTTTTATATCATTCTAACTATGTTTTTGAAGTTATAAATGTTGATAAGTTTCAAGAGATCATGGAAGATAGAGAAATATGCTCTATGCCTTTTGAAGACAAAGAACATGGAATTGAGGAAGAATACCTAAAAGAGCCTACCAAGCAAAAATTGGAAAATTTTCAATCCATGACTCATGAGGATTTAGAGCAAATTAGGGAAGATGCAATTGTGAAAGAATCTTCTAATCAACAAGGAGAGCAAGAGAAACAAAACATTTTGATCCTTGAAGAAAGCTCACAAGAAAGTTTTGAAGCACTAATGATAAAGAGCAAGAAACCATTTTTTGTGATATTGCTCTTAGCAACAAGCAAGAAGTAGAAAGCGAAGAAGAAAGTGAAGAAGATGATGATAGAGTTGAAGATTATATTCACAAAAACATTCTTATGAAGAGCTTCAAGAGGTTCTTGTTGAGGTATATAAAAAACTCAAGCTTTTTGGTTCTAAAAATGGTTATTTGAAAAAGATAAACTCATCACTTTCTTTAGAAAATGAGAATTTGAAAAATGAAATCATAATTTTGAAAAAAGAAAATAATGTGTTAAGGTTAAATGTTGAGGTTTCAAGCAATGACAATTTGCAAAATGAGAATGTGCCATTGAAATCAAAGGTTGAAGATCTTACATATAATTTTGAAGAATTGGAAAATGATTTTGATGAAATGCTTAATTGTTGAATCTAAAAAGATTCTTTCCAATTATTTCTCTCTTAAGAAAAATATACAAATGCTTTAAAAGAATTTGAAAAATTAAAGAGCGAAGTTGAATCTTTGAAAAAAGAAAATTTCTTGCCAAAATTAGAATTTGAAAGCTCTCATGAATTGATATGTGAAAATAAAATTTTACAAGAAGGTTGAATTTTTGAGAAGTGACTTACAAGCTAAAAAAAATTCTTGAAACAAAAAATCAAATCTTTGACAAAGGATTTGGAAAGGTTTGTTCAAGGAGAGGCAAACTTGAATGTTTTGCTAGGAAAATATAGATGTGTTTATGATAAAGCTGGTATTGGTTTTGAACAACAGGAAAATGAGAAGTTTTATAAGAATTTCTTTGTTAAAAAGACCAAAGCAACTAGCCTCTTTGTTAAATGTTATAATTGTGACAAAAAAGGACACTTGTATTACTTTTGTGCATTACGAAAAGGCAAGTATGCTGGTTTAAAGAATGTTTGAGTGCCTAAGGGCACACATGATCCAAATAGAAGCAAAGGTAACACCCATGGATCAAGAAAATTTGGGTACCAAAGAAAAGATAACTTTTTGCAGGTGTGCTTGAGATCCAAAAGTTCAAGAATGATATTTGACTCTTGGGCAGAGGACGCCCATAGCATGTAAATGGGGATTCCTCCAAGCTTATATCCCTTAAAGACAAGAATGGAGGACATGGTGATAGGCTGATAGCTAAAGAAAAATGAGAAGTCCAACATCATTGAAGCCAAGTGGTTCTTGCTCCATAAGTTAGGTATAACCTAACAACCAACCAAACTTATAGCCCAAAGCTTCAATGAACAAGAAGTTAGAAAAATTCACATATTCAATGATATCTATACCTTACCCTCTATATGCTTTGATAGTGATTCAGACATTTACATTATTAATTTGCACATATCATGATCATAAAGGTTGTGCGATGCTTAGTATAAATTCCCTGTGCATTCTACATTGATTATATCATAAAATGAAAATATGCAAAGTTGGATATGAAAATAATTTTGTTGTCCTTAAAATATGAATGCCCATGATATTCTAGTTGCTACAAGAGTAAATATCTTAAAATATATGTGCTAAAACATGTAGTCTACATTGATTTTCATTAGTATAGATGCTAAGTTTACTATATGACACGTATCACATATCTCTACTCTTAAAGAAAAATTTGTATGATGACTCAATTTTTTCGTAAGTACCTTAAGGTACTTATGTACCTAAGGTGAAAGAAACTAACCTAAACGCACGCAAAGAAACTTGCCAAAGTTGAGATGATTTCTCTTGCTGATATGATTGAGGGCCAGCTTCATGAAGGGATTTATTATAATGAACTCTCAAGGCATATAAAGGATGTCTCACATTTAATGCCAAAAGCAAGGAGAAGAATCATTTGTATTAAAAGTATAAGATCACCCAAAGTTTGTTGGCAATTAATACATATACCAACATTAGAACTAAGTGGGTACTCCACAACAAGCTTGATAAGTGAGTTAAGATGGTAAAGAGACAAACCCAAAGGCTTGTAGCCCCAACGTTTCAATAGGCAAGAATTTTTGAAGATGCCAAAAATCAACTAGCAAACATCTGGATAAAATCTCTTTTTAAAGTAATGTAATGTTTTGCACACTTAGAAAGGATATTGGTATGGTACTGAATAGGTATGGTATAAATTATTGCTCTTAATTAATTTATATATTGCATTGTTGCCTTATGTGCCTATGTGAATTTCTTTTTTGCATAATTTGTTTTTATCCTTTAAAAATAATTATGGGAATTTAATTTCTGAATTTTTTTGCAATAAAATGCTTGGAATATATTATTATTATTTCAAAATGAAAAAGTTGGCTTGATTTTGAAGTCTTATGGGTGCTTTTAGTTAACTAAAACTCATTGTTAGTTAATGGGTAGAAGGTGCATTTATGAATCCAAATGAAATGATTAAGAATTCGTATTATCACTCATAAGTCCAAAACAATGTCTCTGTATCTTTTCCCGTAACTCGAATTTTGTGGTAACTTGACTTAAGTCCAACTTAGTAAAATTCTAGGTCCTCCAACTCATCAAGAAATTCGTCCATCATGAAAATTAAAAATTTATCATGGATAATAATTTTATTTAAAGCTCGGTAATCTACACAAAACTTTCAACTTCTATTTTTCTTCTTTACCAATATTACAAGGCTAGAAAAAGTACTGATACTTGGCTTAATTATTCTAGCAGCCAACATTTCTCAACTATCCTTTCGATCTCATATTTCTAGTAGTATAGGTAATGGTAAGGCCTCATATTAGGTGCTAGAGATCCCTCCTTCAAGCGAATAGCATAATCATGTTGTCTAATGAGTGGCAACCCTCGTGTAGCTTTAAAAATGTAACTAAACTCCTTCAACAGCCCCCTTAATTCAGGTGATTTTGGGGACTATTTGGAACGATTTTTATTTTATTATTTTTTAAAATAATTTTTAAAAACAACTCTAAAAAATAGTTTTATAAAACAAAAAAATAAAAACTTTTTTTGGTAAAAATATTTTTCATTAGTTGTTTTTTATTTTTTTTAAAAACAGGTGACGAAAACAAGTCAAAACATAAAAAAATCATTTTCATTTTTTTTGTTTTCTAATAATTATTTTTAAAAACAGTTTTTAAAAAAGAACGGATAAAAACAGTTATTCAAACAAGATTTTATTTTTGTTTTCATAGAAATTTTTTTTAAAAAAAATAAACCAAACATGCCTTTGTTTCCTTTGTGGCTATCCCAAACTAAACCCATATACCAACTTCATCTTCCCTAATAGTTTTCAGCATAGATTTTAACGATTCCATAATCCAAGATAATGATGGGTCCCTTTGTAATTTTACATTATGGCCTTGGTGTACAAATTTCATGGTCAAAATTTTTGTCCACATTCCCCAAAGATTCCAACCATACCATGCTTAACACAATGTCTGCACTTCCCAATTCAAAGGGACAAAAATCCTGTGTGATGGTGATTCCTTGCATGTGCAACCAAATACCCTTACATATTCCTTCCCCTTGCACCTTATAACCATTGCCCCACTAATACACCAAATTTTCGAGTACCTTCCACCTGTAAATTCAACCTTCGAACCACTTCAAATGAATTAAAATGTGAGTTGCACAACTGTCAACCAGAATAGTCACCTTTTGATCATCCAAGGTCCCAAGAATTTCATGGTATTGGCAGCAGCAAACCCCACAATAGCATTGAAAAACAGCTCAACAT
Source organism: Ceratonia siliqua (assembly GCA_034509205.1). Taxonomy (NCBI): domain Eukaryota; kingdom Viridiplantae; phylum Streptophyta; class Magnoliopsida; order Fabales; family Fabaceae; genus Ceratonia; species Ceratonia siliqua. The sequence goes on from JASKGM010018092.1 coordinate 5,020, forward strand.
GTTTCTCCTCTTCCCTCTCTTCATTCCTAATTTCATCCTCAAGCTTTTCCTCTTCCTTGTCATCGTCTTCACAAACCATCAATACCCGCAGCATATGATTGCATTTATGCCCTGGACTGAACTTCTCATCACATCTGAAACACAATCACTTCTCTCTCTTAGCTTGATACTCAACCTCAATTATCCTCCTGAAGCTTCCCCCTCCTTTAATCAATGATCCAGAGGCCTCCATAGGAACGCCCCTTTGCTTCCAAGAGGCTATGCCTCTATTTCCTACAAATTAGGTTTTAGCTAGCGTCATAGATTTGGCCATTAGATTTGGGGCTTCACTTAACTCCAACTCACCTGAATTTATGGGTTTGGATATCCCCACTTCGACCCAAGTCCCCAAACCTGCCGGACCTTTATTGGCAACTCACCTCGCTCAGTTCCACGTTGAATTCCTCCCCCACGCCAACTTTTGCCACGATTCCCTTCTCGTTTCCTCAATCGCCCAATCTTTTCCTCAACTTTTGGGCCACATTCATCACTTGGATTAATTTTGAGGCCCAATCATCCTAGCCTCAGCTATTATGTGTTCTAGAAGCCCATTGATGAAAGCCCCCAAGAGAAGTTAATCAGGGACCTCCTTCAAGGGTGCTGACAGCAGCACAAAGAGCTCCCTGAGTTTTGCCACCGTCCCATTTTGCCTTATAGCGATAAGCTCTTCATATGAACTCCCTTCTTGCTATGGTCTGAACCTATCTAGAATTGCTGCCTTGAACGTCTCCTATCTAGTGATTGGAGAGCACATTTCTGCCCACTGGAACCAATTAAGGGCCCGCCCTCTATACACACCATCGCCACCGCCAATCTTGCATTCTCAACCACCTCGCTGATTTGGAAATACCCTCTTTACTTGAAACAACCAGCCATATGGATCTTCACCAAAAAATATAGGTAACTCCAGCCTCCTTCCTTTCACTTCACCCTTGGTTACCTCTCTAATCTACTTGTTTCCTCCCATCCCAAATCCTCCAGAAGCAACGAACGACACTGCCTCCCATCTCTGAAGTTCCTTCAACCATCAGCTCTTTCTACTTTGATTTTTTTCACCAGCTTAGTCACGGCTTTTTGCGAACTTTTCGGCCATTCCTTAAGCTCCCCCAAGTAGTCCGTTATCACTAGTACATCTCCCCTCATCTGACCCACAATAACTCTCACCTCTCCCGTCTCTTCTCTAAATCCTCCACCTTAGAATCCACTCATGTTAACCATTTTAGTGTTTACAAAGTCTGACACCAAATTATAGGGTACCTGAGTAATTTGGAAATCATAGAGGCTAAAAAAAAATAATTTCTAACTCTTAAGAGGGACTAGTCCTACCAAAACACATCCTATCAATAAAATGATCCCCTCTCACCCTACTGCCTCCTTCATAACACTCTTCACAGTAAGTACATCCTTTTAAACTTTGAGAGCACTCCACACCACACACCCTCGTACCCCAAACCATTATGCTATCCCCACACCTTTTCTACTTCTTATTTATTTATTCATTTTCTACTTACGTGTATACAACTTCACAATTGGAGGCCTAACATTTATATTTACAATGGTTAGTTGACAGAAAATGAGATCCCATGCATTCCATGATATCAAATAATCTTTCACATAGTCAAAGCTTGCATTATTGCATTATCATGAAATTTGGGAAAACGAATTGCATATAGTGTAGAGGTATTTTCATGGAGTAATGTTTTGGTCAAATGTAAAGAACAAGATGAGAAGGAATATAAAAATATATAATAAGATTATTAAAACTAACAATGTGTGCAATACAATAAATTCTATTCTCACAAGTTGATCTGATGCCTGCCGCATATTATGTAGAATTTAAAATTGAGGGCTTGAAAAGGGTTGCTTGCTCCGGCCCGAGTTTCAAGCTCTTAACAATGTCAAAGACACTCATCTGTAATACAAATACAGAATAATGAATATTCTATTTCGGGTTTTATTTAGGTGAAAGTGCCCCTGTCATTACTCTGATTCTCTTGGAAAAAGGTCTTTCCAGCTTCATATGTAGACCAGCAGATTGAAGCCGCAGGAGCATGGAAGAGCATCCTTGGAATCCATCCTCGCATGAGCCCTCTGTATCCATCCTTTCTCACTATTGTTTTAATAACATCCCTAATTGAACCACTTTTAAATCTATCGCATCCGCATACGCCCTGTGCGTCAATCAATGTCAAGAAAAAGAGAGATTAGGACTTACAAAAGATTGTTAGAATAGTCATCTTATAATCTCCCTTTTGATTTACCAACATTCTTACAGCCAAGGGTACCAAACATTCATAATATGAAACCAACTGCAATATCAATTTCCAGAAAGGGAACAACTTGACCAAACACCAAATTACACAATAAAAACAATCAAATTAATGAATGAATCAGTTTATGACATGATTGTAGAAACCCCAATCTAAATATTCAAACTTTCTTATAATAGAAAACCTAATACAATCTCCCTCTAGGCAAAGGGAAGATAATATAAATCTAGATAAGGTTGTTGATTTAGTGATTTGATCATTCGACATATGATTTTATAGAACCATAAAATGATGCCATCCCATTTTAAGTAAACAATCAACAAGAGCTGCAAAAAACACATGCAACAAATTAAATTCAAAAGCTATTACTAGCATCTTCTTCACATCATATTGACTTTGGTTCAACGGCATTCACCATTTGGTTAAAGCACTAAATTTTATAGCTAATTTGGCTTGCTCAAGTGGTTGGATGATTGGCAATTTGTGTACAGGTCTCAACTCCTAAGTTCAACGTCCAATGTACCCCAAAAAAAAAAAGTGAACTAAATTTGATTAAATTGCAATTTTCCTTGATACCTAGTTCTCCAGCATTTTAGAATATAATTTATCACCATAGAAATAGATAAAGAAAGTAATTCTACATGCGCATTTATATTATTATGTCTTTTAAATCTCTTTTCCATAATTTTCAGAATTAAGAAAAAAAAAATCTTATGCGAACTCATCAAATATCCTTTAAAAAAAAAACAATTCACTCAATTAGAGATTTAAGTATAGAGAGGACAAAAAAAACATAATGACAATACAAAATATCATACACATTCATCTATATTATGTTCTTCAGTGTTTTGATATATATTTTACTTTTTGATCACTTCTTTGTTCACTCATCCACAGAATCAAATTTTCTTATAGTTTCAGTCACGTTTATTACTTTTCTACCTACAAATTAAAGAAATCCTATATTGACGCAGGAATGTTACCAATTAGATTTGGAGATGGGGTCATGAGATACTCTGCTACTGTTGCTGTCCTCTGTCTTTAATGAACCACTGTGCTTTATTTCTAATAACAAGGACTAAAAATGGATCATTTTTTTAGACCTGAGATTTGAATAGGTTTTCATCATCCTAAGTCCCTTCTCAGACTAATAATGAAGAAATGAATAGTTTTAGGACCTTATGAACCAGTAAAGCAGAATTCTAAAGAATTCTAAAAGGCTACAAGACTGGGGAGAGAAACTCCATCCTTCCAATTACCCCCTTGTCCTATATATTTATTCATCTGATCCATTCTGCATTGTATGCATCTTCTGTTTGATATGAGGTATAAGGTAATTCACATTCTCAATTGCCTCCCCCCTCCCCCAAAAAACTCCCAAGGACTAACAGCTACCCAAACTTCATTTGCCATGCATGCTATGTTCTTAAACAACAGAATTATACAGTATATTATTCAAATAGATAATAATATGATATGTTCATGGGGTAATTTTCAAAATTTCTCTATTCTTTAATTTTCATTTTCCCTTTATTCTTTTATTGATGAACGCATAACAGAGCCAGCACTAAACGTGTTAATCTGGTCAATGGTAGGAAAAGGAGGGCTTTGCCCCAAGTCCGAAGGGTCCTTTGTATTAAAGAGCGGCTTCTATCTCTTGGAAATGGCACAAGCACAGGGAAAATAGCTGTTAGAAGATACCTTAGATAAGTTTTCCAGTGATGGAATTTGCAAGCAGAGCAATAATCATGATGGCTCTAATTCAGTAGTGATTAATATTTAAGAATTTTGTAGAAGATACTTTGTAGATTTAAAATATCTTGGCATACAAGTCATAGCCAAATCCTAATTTTTAAAGCTTCCAATTCACTGAGCCCTTTCCAAAGAAAAACACAGCAGGCATTATCCTATATTCTAAGCACCTTCATTATTTTCTACAAAATCTACTAAATGAAAAGGATGTTAAACTATACCATTCAATCTATCATGTACTAGTGTGCAACATAAAATTTAGGACGAGACTCTTATGATCCCATCAAGATGGGCTTTCTAGTCTCTAATTCTTTTATTTTGGCTTTCTTTTCCCTTTTTTTCTTTTTTCTTTTGTCTCTCGAGTCCAAACTGCGTCCAGCTCCGACACATATCCTAGCTGATTTTTGGTTTTTAATTCTAACACATCAGGATACATGTTGGACACATGTCATTAGTGTGTCATGTAAATGTCCATGTCCAACTTGTGTCTACTCCTGAAAATAGGCGTGTCCATGGTTTTAAGATTATCATTATCAATGTTAACCTAATTATAGTTTATGGCTACATACTGATCCTGCTTCTTTCTCTTCCTCTCTCCACGTTTCTTGCTGCTTTTCTTGTCTGTAGGTTACTTTCTAGATTAAATCTCTTTTGCACTTCCTTTCTCTGTATTTTTCATCTCAGTCCTTACATGTGATATGACAGATCCTCACCCTAAAAAGGAAACTCATCTTACTCATATAGTTACTCAGTATCATTTGTAAAGTCTCAGTTACATCATCTCATTTTTGGATTAAATTTTACAGCCATATTACCAATCTAGGTAGCTTCAAGAACCTTTTTTTATCTAATAAAATATATTAATGTGGGTTAATGCAGGTATGTCATATTCTACAAAAGAAAAATAGACTTATGGATTAGACAAGCTTAACCAATCACAAGAAGTATCTGGTAAATTATTTAAAAAGTTTTCCATTCTGATAATTAATCTTTCTCTTTTGATTTATCATCTGCTACTCTTCATTAATCAAAAACCTACAAATTAGTAATGGCTACTTATTGACAGTATTCAGTATCTTCTTCTCAGACCAGCTGCTCAGCACTTCTGAGAAATAGAAAGAGGTTATATTATAGCCTAGTTGTCATATAATAGCTTAATATGGAAATTTTACAGCAACACAATGAATTTACTCATGGAACCAACATTACCAAAACTTAACCTAATGAATTTCCAAATTTAGGTAGGTGGAATTAACGGAACAGATAAACATATATAAAACAATTTCTATCAGTTCTCATATTCACTCTCAGGCAAAACAAATGCCACTAATAGCTAGAAAGCAGATTATAACACTATTGATCAGATAGTGAGTATAGTTACGTCGAAATTTCCTCTTTCTCCCTCCCTCCCTCCCTCCTCAATGTGTAAACATTTCATCAAGTTTGACCATAAAAAACCTGCCATCATTATAAACCCTTTTTCCACATTTCTAAGCACAAATTCTAGTAAGGTAGATAAACTCATTTAGCAATTCAGACCCCCGTGGGCTAGATAAACTAGTTTCGACATATGCCATTCTTAAACCATAAAAATTTCCAATTAGGCAAAACAAAAAATTCGGGGGGAAAATATAAGGCTTAAAAGAACTTGTACCTGACACTGCAATTGAGTTTTAACCACATCAAGTGGTGTCGTAACCACAGCAGCCAAAGCTCCAGCAGCAGCTCCAGCTGTTGCATGAACAATCAAACGCTCATCGTCAGCACTATCAGGTGAAATCTCCATTAAACCTCTTTTTGCAGCCTCATAGGTGGAAAAATGCACTGCTGTAAATGGTGCATTCATCAAAACTGTAGTCCTATATGATGCATAAAATGCTCCTAATCCTTCCTCCCTCAACACCCTCTTTATACAGTCCCAAACACCCTTGTAACCACTATTACCTAATTGCAATCTCTGCTTGACCATGTCCATGGGCGTAAACACAGCATCGCTCGCAACAGTAGCACATACACCCGAAACCGCATGGGCAGCGGAGTTATTGGGATTCCCAGCAGAGAAATATTTCTTACACGCCTCATAAACAGAAAAATACACAGCATGTGCCGGTCCAGCACCAAGACCCATCGCGCCGATACCATGGTACAGTGCAGATGGACCCTCAGATTTCAAAATCGATTGAAGGGCTTGTCGAACGCTAACTGACTTAATCGGGCATGACCCAAGAGCTTGCATATGGGTCTTCACGGTGTCGACGGGGAACATTGCCATGTGCTCAACGGAGCCGGCGATGGAACCGGCAATCATGAACTGCCAAAAATGGAGGCCATCGTGTGCTGACACAGTGATCTCTGGATGGAAATCCGGCGGCTGCGGAACAGGGCGAAAGTCGGGGTTTTTGAATTTGGCCGTCGCGTCTGTGGCCATGAATGGTTTTTGGAAGCAAAAAACTAGGATATCAAGCTTCGAACCCAAAAGGGTAATTGTAAGACTTCCAGGTCGACTTTTGACTGAAAATTTATGTGGGGATTTGGAATTTTGCAGGCTTGGGACAGGCTTCGAAAACAAGAGCCGTAGGCTTCCGCCATAAACAATCACCACATAGAACAGAGACTTAGTTTCATACCAAAGAATCAGAAGCGCAAATAGGAAGATGGAGAGATGTCGGATTACACGGTTTCTTCGTAAATCTGAATTGTGGTAAGAGCTTCCAACAGTTAGACGAGTCAAGCAGAAGCCACAGTTGAAGAAGATTTAGGTTGTGGACTCTGGTTTTATGTTCCGACAACTAATCAAGTTAGGGTTCCAAAACATTAGGGATTTGGGATATATATATGGGAATTTTCTACCCGTTCTTTTACCATCTCACAGACCGCCTTTAATTCTTGACCGTTGGATCGATCTTGACTACATCATGACCGTTTGATTAAGTATAAAAAAAAATCAGGTAATCGGAAATCGGCTATAACCGGTAGCACTGAAAAAAATTTTAAGTGTTGCCCTTTGGTCCGTAAAATATTGAAATTGCAAAATGGCCAAAATTTAGGGCTTTCTCCGGTGTTGCGTTCCCTGCGATCACCTGGTGGCGTGGCACCGGCACTGGCACCGGCACCGGCACCGACACCGACACTGACACCGACACGGTTCTTCATCAACTCTGCCTATGAACCGAATATGTGGTCTTACAGTGGCCTTTTAAGGCTCTTTCTTTGCGGGTTCCTAAGTTTATCTTTCATTTCTTTTTCGTTTCTCTGTTCCGACTCCAATTTCCAACAGTGGGAATTCCCTCTTGATTTCTTAGCATTTTTTTTTGAAGTTGTGGTGCTCGTGTAATCATCTCTATGCAAACTTGGATTTAAATAACTCCCATCTTGAATGAAGGTGTACGTATGAAAAAATTAGGGTTTCTTTAATTCTATTGTGGAACATGATCTTATAGGGTTTGGAACACATCATACAATTTCTCTGTAACATTGGTACCTGGTTTGCGTTAGGAATTGAAAGAATTTGTGGTTTTATTTGCTTTTTCTTATCTTTCCATTGGTTCTCTGAATATATTTTCTGCTTTGTATTGTTTCATCAGAAAGCGGCAAGGAAGAAGACATATAGAGAATAGCTGCCCAGGAGCAGCAGATTTTTCGGTATATGTTTGGTTGTTGGGAAACTTCTTGTTCATCTTGCAATGTCTGAGAAAGCATTCAATTGGTTTAAGTAATTTTTCATAAATGCAACAAGGCCTTGAGGATTTTGGAATTTTGACAAGTGTATCACTTAGCCAAATTTGTTTTGGGATACGAGGAAACCGCTTATTGATTCCTAAAAGCTTTATGGGATTTCTAAACCTAGAATTTTGGTCTTCTTTATATTCCAAATTTACAAAATCTTGAGGAAAAAAATCTTTGTACCCTTTTGTGAACCAACCACCTGAGACCTATTCTAACTTTTGGGATTTTTCCCTCATTCCCCTATTCTTACTGACAAGGAAAGTTGGATGATGGGAGAGACATTGCAATGAAGAAGTTATCACACAGATCAAATCAAGGGAGGAAAGAGTTACTGAATGAGGCCAAGTTGTTGGCTCGTGTCCAGCACAGGAATGTGGTGAATTTGTTAGGGTATTGTGCTCATGGCCCAAAGAAGCTGCTTGTTTATAAGTACGTCCCAAATGATAGCCTTGACAAGTTTCTATTCATTAAGTGCTTCTATGCTAATCCTTCTGTTGTTCACAGATAAATGAAAGCCATTCAAACATTTTAAGAGTTTTCCCTAAAGAGATCATTTAAGTTTCTTATTCGTTTTTTGTCATCAAGTTTTGATCCTATATGTAATTGGTGAAGTTATGCTGCCAAACATATATCGAAGTCTGCAAGCTCCCTCAAAAAAACCTATAAACCTAACAGGGTAGGCTTAAGATTGTAATATTTTTGTAAATCAAAATAAGACTATATAATATTGTAGAAAAACTTGTTTTTATTCTCTGTCTATGATATAGATTATTTAATGGCATCAATAGAAGAAAATAACTACAAAAAGAAAAGTGGGGAAGATTTCAGTTTAGTGCAAGGTTACAAATTGTGTTCTTCCACTCTACCTTATTAATTGAATTACAAATTTTGACAGAATAACCCAAATGTATATCAATTACATCACTTTGATGAACCACAGTGAAAAACAAAAGATTATTAACTTGCATTCAACTAGAATTCCCCCTTCCAAAAAGCAAAAGATTATTGTGTTCTTGACCATATGTATTATGTATTCATATAAATCTTCATGCTTCTCAAATTATGATTTTCCATCAAGAAATTCTCATGCAGTGATTGATGTTAACTACCAACAGGGGCGGATTAAAGGGGAGGCAAGCAGGGGCCTTGGCCCCCCGTCCCCCTCCTCCTTCACTATATATATATAACATACTTTATAATATTATTTTTTTACAATTCAAAAATATAGTAAGTGAAGTATTTATGGCATCAATATAACCAACTTTAAAGTAATTAGTTTTTGTTTTCTAAAGTTTCTTTTTGTATTTCAAATAAAGTAGGCTGAGTCTCATAATTTTTGGCTTTTCTTGTTTATCAAATTTTCATGTTGCTATATCATTTTTTATTCTGTTGTCCTTTAATAAGCTTTTAATTATTCATCAAATTTTAAATTATTATCACTAAATAATTTTTTACTTAATTTGTTGGTTTATCTTTTTTTGCTTAAAGTCCTATTAAATTTTTTAACTCTCTCTCTCATACAATTCGGCCCCCCCTTTAAATAATTTCTAGATCCATTCTTGACTACCAACATGGTTAGGGAAAGTCATGTGGGGACTGCATTAAAGTCAAATCTCTCTCAAACTTCTTGAAAACTACATGAGATTAAAGTTGAAAATAATCATAGGTATCTGTCATTGCATGTTTTCAATTCAATGCAGAGGGTGGTGACTTGAAAATGAGTACCCACTGTTCCTTCCAAATTCTGCTACATTCCTTACTAAACAATTTGCTATAATTTTCATAGCTTGTATTTCAAATTGGAGCTTCAAATTCTGTTAAAGTTGCATTCATTACTACCATAATTATTTGCATTTATAGTTGTCCACAAGTGAATTTATAGTTGTCCACAAGTAAATTGGAGATTCAAATTCTATTATACTCAATTGAACTAGTCTGGAATGATGGATTGCAAGAAAGCTCTATCAGAGACTGGAGGGAATATTATCAAAGCACAGGAGTTCCTTAGAAAAAAAGTCTTAGCAAGTGCAGAAAAGAAGACAAGCCGGGCCACAGCTGAAGGAAGAATAGGTTCTTAAAATGCTTCCTTTTCTTCTTTTAATAGGTTATCTTATTAAATAATTTATGTATTTTCTATTTTTCCTTTAACTTTTGATATACAACAGAAAGAAATGATGGTAAGCATTGTGTTATTTTAACTTTTATGTACATAAAACTAGACTCTTTTTGTGTTTCTCTTGTTGATGATTTTTTTCTTGTAGATTGGTAGCTGAAATTAATATGGAGAGAAAGATGAAGAACCAGAAAGCAAAGTCTAAATCATTTGAAGGGCTGAAGAAACTCAGCAGCGTGCAAGTGATTCAGCGGAATCTTGTCTTCATAGTTAGGTTGCCTCTTAATCTGGCAGATGAAGATGTAAAACTTTCTCCTACTCCTCCACTCTTATTCAAATTCCCATGATGACATCTATAGGTGGGGTTTTGATTTAAATTATGAGTGTATCTGCCTGCTTAATGGTTTGCTCATCATCACAAACTTAATTCATTACTTCACAATGTTGACAAATGATGTTTTGATGTAATATGATTGATAAATATATTTGATTATTTAATTTTTTGATTAGAACATTTTTATAATAGTCTTCTTAAAAACATACCTTGTTGGAGATGTTTAGTGTTGGCCATGTACAAGGGGCTACAAAATACCCTCTTGACTGACTTTGAATTTTGCTTGCTTGGTACTAGTCTATGTCTTTGTTTAGTTGTGTTTATTAAACTTTTAGAAGTAGACTCTCTGCCCAATAGCCACATAGAGCCTTTTAGAGGCCTTGGAAACCAAAGACACCATTTGTTAAAAATTAAAGGTCAATACTGCCAACTGTTTTGTCCTGTTTCTCTTATTGACAAATTTTTTGGTATATAGCATATATATGAAATGTAGAAAAGATGTATGTTAATGCTAAATCAGAAACAGATAAGAGTTGTGACTATCCTAAAATGTTTATTTCTTGTAGTTCTTTATTTCTATTTGCTTTTATTATTATTGTCAATGGTTTCTTTTAGTAATCCAAGAATGGCTTTACAGTAAGGATTTGCAAGGCTATGGGGAGGCATGTAGGCAGGGCTCTTGCAGTACCAATTGTAGGTTCATATTTCCACAAATGAGTGTAGTAGTCAAATGAATATTGAACAATGACTTTCAATTGTAGTTTAGGCTTATTGGAAGCAGAGATAGCATTTTCAAAAAAATTGTAGCTTAGGATTCTTACAATCTATTATACTATAAAATCTGGCAAAACCTTTTTTTTGAAAATTTATATCCTAAAATGTCTTTATGTTGGACATATGAATGAAGGCATTTTACAGGGTGTGAGGCATGGCTTTTATGATAAACTAGATGATGATGGTCTTGTAGCACTGGCAAGAAAATGTTCAAAGATAACATCTTCCCTGCTGTTTGCCTGCTGATGCCCATCTGGGTAATGCTTTACATTTGAACTTACATTGGATATTACTTTGTTTTTGTTTAGTTATCAGTGTTGAATAATGGGGTCTATGAGGAGTCTATGTATAATGTTTTGTTCTTGAGAAGGGTGTGTGGTATTCACTCTTCATATAACTGTACTTTTCTTTTGTCTAAAAGTTTTTCTCTCATGGGGAGTCTAAATGTGATAGAAAGGAAAATGAAGTTGCATTAGTTGATGTGTTATGAACATTGATTTGTCTTATCTCATGTTAATGTGATAGAAAGGAAATGAAGTTGCATTACCAATACTTGCTTTTTCTTTGGGTAATTAGAAAGGAGGAGCAGAAAGACATGGGTTAGTGAAATAGTAGCTTATAGATTAGTTTTGACTCTCTATTTAATGGTATTGCAGGCAATGTGTTATTGCTTAGGACATGACTAAGTTACATGAAGAGTTAAGTTTAGCATTTATTATGTAAAAGTCAGTATCCAATAATCCAAACCCTGATTAGACTACTTTGATTTGATTAATTATCTTATTTCTATTATGGCTATTTTGGAGCAGTTGATTGTACAACTATTTTTCATTTTAATCATGGTAATAATAACAGAGATCAATGGTTATTATCATGACTCTTTAGATGCTCACCAATGCAATAGTCAATTAGAAAAAAATATTCTTTATAGCTATGGTATCTCATTTTAGCATATGTTTGTGCTATACATGATGGCATCTTGCCTTCTAGGCTATTCATGATGGTGTCTTTTTATCCCATGCTATGCATGTGAGATTTTTTTTTGGAGAAAATTAAATTTGTATATTTCTTGCCAAAAGTCAAAATATACCTAAAGTGGGGTTCCCAATATATTCAAGCAGGATGATTTCTAAGGTGCTTACATTATAGTTTGTGATTAAAATGTTTTTTTAATTATTTTATAATGCTGGTATTATTTATGGTTGTCTGGTTGTAGCATGTTACGTTGTTACAGCTGAGGGTACAACATTTGTCCAAATAAATTTTATATCACAATGTAATGATTGTTGGATAAGCATCAAGTAATATACCAGACATTCCATTTACACATGGATTTTATTGTTCTAGAACCATAAGTGAATTATATGCTTAAGCAATGTGAAGAGCATACTGTTGAAGAAGTCCTTATCTTCCAATATATGTTTCAATTTTGGATTCAGTTACTCCATTGAGTATGATTGTATATGCATTTTGTGCAACTTGAATTCAGTGAGGGTTCTTGACAAAGTGAGAAGAGGGGTGAGTATGAGGAGTGTGATTTCAAGTCAGTTTAAATGTTGAATGGAGTTTTAGCCTTGTTTACGTACCACAAAAGCTATAAATGTATGTGATTTTGTTAATTGTCTTATATGATTACACTATAAATCAAATTTATTATTGAATGTAGGTAAAAGTATTCTGTTTTTGGCATTTTTGCATTGGAATTCATCTGAGAAGTCAAATTATTCATCATGCAAAACTTTCTGGAAGCAGAGAAACCATACCTTCACAGGGTAGCAATGAGTCCTGCTGTCTTTGTCAAGTTTAGTCATTCTTCAAATCTAACAACAACAATGTGGATTGGAATTCCTTGTTTTAACATTTTATATAATTCTTTTTGGATAATGGATACTCTTTGTCCCCCCCTTTCTTATTATCTCTTTATGCACATAGAATATGTCATTATGAGATCCCATTCCAGCTTTAAGTGAATTTACTACAATTTCTTATTCACCTTTATTGTGGACAGTTTTAAGGATTTTTCAACAAATACAGGTGCCATAATCAATGGAAGGGGTTGTCTCCATGGCTCTCCATCAATCCTCATGAATGTAGAATCAGCTCCACCCTTATGAAAGTCAAGACATATTATACTAGATAGTAGCATAGAAACAAAAGTTTCAGCCTAAAGCAGACTCATAATGTAAACCATTTGACTGTGAATTTTGACTTAATAGCTCGTTATTTGCAGCTTTTGACACATAAGTTGAGTATTAGTAAAATTTATCATTAGGGTGTTGGGAAATACGATTGCATTGTGCAAACACAATCACTTACCTAATATATTTGAATTACATAAGCTATATTTTACATATCATGCGTTTGGTAATAGCATGAATAAAATAAAAATAAAAATTACGTGAAAAATTGTATAGTTCAGACATTTGTCACTCTGATATTAACATCTCATATGTCATTTGTCAATGTTCAAATGAAGACAGTATTATAATAAGTGTCTCATTTTATAAAGATGTTAAGTTTTATTACTAATGTTTGAATATACTAATGTACCTGTAGAAGAAATAACATTTTATGGTGAAATATCACAAAAGTAATGAATGATATATTTCAAATCACCATAACATAATGTTTGAATATATATTATTTCATATTATATTAATGGTATAATCTATATAAAATACTAGTTCAGTATGACGTGTTTAAGAGTTTAAGACCATCTTACAATGTATAATTTGATGATATTACATTAAACTTCTTGTTGTAAGGGAGAATGACTATATAGTTACATTATTTTGTTAACAAACGTAATATTTTTTATAATTGATTTTATCTATTAAATTAGCTTTAAATTAATGACAACTGTATTTTATAATTATGACTACAATTAGTTAATCATGGAATAACAAACATTGTAGTTGTTTATGCCATAGCTATACAATTTATATTTGTTTTATTCATAAATAATAATAAGTTAACACTATAAGAAATTGAATATTTGAACTTGAGTATCAAAAAAATATTGTTCAAATTAATATTTTTAAACTTATGGGATATATGTTGACACAATAAAAATGTCAATATAAATTCACATCATTATCAATAAGTATAAAACTAATATTATGCAAATATTAAATTTAATAACTTATAGCTATTTCTATCAAGTGATTGTATGATATTTTAATAAAATTTTTCTTGTTATGAATAATGCAAATGGTGTAAATGACATGGGCATAAGAGTTTATGACTGTTTATCAATGTATGATTTTATGTGATTAAACGAAACTTAGTTACGCAAAAACATCTTATTAAACTAATAAAATAATAGAAAGCAATGTTTGGCAATTAATTACGCACTTGAGTTTTAGTAAACTTTAACACAATGGGTTCAAACTCTACCTATCCTGCGATGCTTTAAGAGCTTCTTTGCACGTAACAGGCTCCAGAGATATTACATAATCCTTAACTTTGTCATCTGTAGGATTTTCAGTGATGTTAGCAATAATTTATTATAAACTTGAAACCTCTAAACTTGCATCATTTTCACTAAGATACTCCAAAATGTCATTTACATCCATTCTATCGTGATAACTAAAATATTTGATTATTGTCTTCAGTTCATGAATATCTTCTTCATCTATGGATTCATTTAAGTTCCTCTCAAGCTATTTCTTCCACATAACAAACTTTACAATAATCAATTAATAGCCTTCTTCATATAATATGAATTGTATATATACAATATAAATTAATAAGTTATTAATTTATCGATTAATTAATATGTCTTTTAATTAATATATACATATATATATATACATATATAATTATATATAGTATTTTATATTAAATTAATGAAATAATATATATAAAATATTAAAAAATATTGAATGTTATTTCATGAATATAAAATTATAAAATAGCATCATATATAAAAATGTTATAATTGGTGTGAAATTAAAAATAATAAAAAAAGTATGAATAAAAGTATTTATACGATAATTTTATAATTTATATTTTAATTACTATTAAATACTTTACATTATATTTTATTTAATAAAAGTTTTAAAATATATTATTTCAAGAATTATAGAACAATGACAATAAACAATTAAAAATAATATAAGAATAGTAAAACTTAAATAAGTTGTACATATGATTATGACCTTCATACTTGGACCCGTTAAAAATTAATAGTCATTTTTTAAATATATTTATGAAATATTACAAATTAAATAGATATTTTCAAAATTAATATATTAGAGGGAAACTAATTTTTTTACTAATAGTCTTAGTGGCAAACTTTTTTTGTTTGCTAATAATGGAGGGAAACTTTTATACCTTTGCTAATATAATTAGAGAGAAACTTTCATTTTCACGTGGACCACTCCATTCTCATCTAAAGTGTTGTGTTGTTTTCACTTTCTCCTTCCCTTCCATTTTCACTTGAACCACTCACCCACCCCTCCTTTTTTTCTTATTTTCTCTCTCACCCCTTAGACGCCCTTGGATTCGTCCCTGGGTATAAGAAGGAGCTTTGTTTCACCATCTCACAAACGGCAAATCAGATGGGTCTTGCTGTCTTGTAGGTGTTATGGAGATGGTTTTAATATGCAGAAAACAAAGCCAACTCAGCAGTGTCCGTCAACTTAGAATATTAAGGTTGACCCCTAATATTCTAGCTTGTCGCAGCTCAAATGTGTGTTTGATTCATATTCAGGTTTTCAATGTTGAGGAGCAGAAGAGCATTGTTAAGTATATCTATAAATTGCAAAGGATGGGTAGAAATTGACAACTTAGAGGTACATATGGAAAATTTCACCTTCATATTCTATTTTAGTCAATCAATTTAGTGTTTCCTACTTTTAATTTATTTATAAGCTCTAAATATACATACTATCATATTTTTCATGGTTGCTTTGGTTCCAAAATCATAACTTATACTGAAAATAATCATTGGTTGAGTAAATGCTATATTAGTATGTGATGATTGAAACTCTTGCAGAATACAATTCCTTTAGGCATGTTCTACTCAAGAATATGCACCTTCTGACCTTAAAGATGACATTTTGAAATTAGTAGTGATTTCTTTCAATTTGCATATGAAGAAATCTTGTTACTTGTCGCTCTGCATTCATAATTTATTTAAGTTAACATTGATAGGAGACATGGAGAGACAGATGTATGGAATAATCATCAGGGTGCAGGGAAGCGGTATTGTGAAGGTTATAGGTTTTGTGGGAGAATTTTTTTGAAGAATTGACAAGCAATCTTTCGCATATGCACTTGTGATTTAAATTGTCACTGCATTCCCCACTTTTGTGATTAATTAATTTTTTTCTCCCTCTGAAAGCTTTTTCACTATATATATAGTCTTCATTTTTGAAAGCTTTTGTGGTTAATTAATTTTTGAAAGCTTTTTCACTATATATAGTCTTCATTTTTGTTCAAAGTGTGTCAATATGCATGCTTGATGCCAAGTTGATATTAGTAATTTGTGTTTGGGGATTCTTAGCTATACTTCATGGTTTATTTTGGTGGGATTAACTGTGCAGGGAACAGCTGTAACAACTATTGGATTTCTTAAAGAGGCTCCACTTGTCAATATCCATGGCTTTAATGTTTATCACAAAAACCAGCTTATACTGGTAAGTATCGGCATAAAGTTTACCATACCTAGTTTGAGGCAATTTTTTATATGATATTTTGAAGGGGGGAGGTTCAAATGGCCGTGTATATGGTTGCCATTTACCTTGCTTGGTGTAGAATGGCCGGAAAATAAGTTTATTTGTTGTGTAAATGTCTTTATTTATTTATTTAAGTAAGATCTAAGGCCAATCAGAAATGATTTAATTGAAGGCATGGAAAGAGAGTGGAAATTCTTCTTATAATTGCATAATACAAAATGGAGTTTCCAATTTCCATATTTTGGCAAAATGCATTTATTTGATTTTGTAGTAGAAAAATTAAAAATTTATATTTCAAAATGCATTTATGGTAAGTATCCTTTAACAACTAGCTTTTGCCATGTACTAGGCACATGAGCATTATCGATTGCCTTGTATGTTTTGATTAATATACATGCATTTTGGAATATATTGCCAAAAATATTTATCCATCTATATTTTTGCTCACATTTCATATAAACATCCACTTGATATTATTATCTCTTACTATTGTCTGGAATATTAGTTACACAATTATTTTAACATGGGTATAAGTAGTATTTCATATAATTGGTAGTATGAAGTTTAAGTTTTATAATATAATATTAGCACATACAACAGCTTTGTGAGAATTTCATCAAGAATTAACTCAAGATTTCATGGAAAGGAAAGGAAATAGATTTTATATTGTAGTGAAACTTCCACAAGTAGACCAAATTAGAACTCATGGCACCAATTTATGAGCTTTCCTTTTGTATGTTGTCACAAAATATGGTTAGTAATAGGCAAAGAAGTTAGTCAATGGGAATAGTTATGCTGTAGAGTGGCAATGGTTTACCATATGGTGTTTTGGAGTTAAAGCTTGCAATGAGAATTCATACAGCATATCATTTACTTGGCAATGAGATTAAATTAAGAAAAAAAATCCCATTTTAGTCCTTGAAAGATATCGTTGTTAGTCCTCAAGCAAACAAGTAGAGAAGTTGGCTAAGTACTCCAAAGGGTCAAGTAATATAACTTTTGCAAGGATAGATGCTTCAGCAAACAAACATCCAAAACTGTAGTTGAGTGCCATTAAAACTTTTGTTCTTAAGATAAAAATGGATTCATCTAATAGTCTGATCTTACACAACTTTGTTGAAGTTAATAGCTAAAGCAGCATGCAAGTTGAACTATGAATATGCCAAGGAAGGGCACCAATTGGAGGATGAAGCAAAAAGAATACTATAACCTTTATAACATAAGCATGTCAGAAAGCATAGTGCAATTTATTGCAGAAGATAAGCAGAAAGCATAGTGCAATTTATTGCAGAACATTTTAGTTTTAATAAAGTGTTTGTTTGTCTTTTCTCCTATAATTGTCTTTGTAAAAAAATTTTGCTGGGACTACAATTATTGCAAAAAAATTATATAGGGGGAAGTTAAATTTTGCTGGGTAATAGTTTTTTCTCCTATAGTTGTCTTTGTCTTTCCTATATTTCATCAATGTATAGAGTGCTTGCAACTTTCATAATTTAGGAACTTCAATTGTGCTATAATACTGATTATGTAGAGCAACTCCTTTTCTCTCTAGATTAAATAAAGCCTTTCAGTTTTAATACTGCAGAACTAAAGAACCCATAGTATAACATGAGCTCTTAAGTTTAAGCATAGGTCATGTTCTATATTATTGATCTGGATGAAACTGAGGAATGAGGATGATAAAGACCTCCCTCGTGGTGCCTAGATTGTGTATTGAAAATCGGTTACCTTTCAAAGAAAATACTAAGTAGCTTTTTATTTCATTCTGTCTTTTTCTCCCTACTCCTAATTTTTTTCATTTTTCTTATGGTTATGTGTGTGTGTGTGTGTATTTACTTATATATTAAAGTCATATCCTGGATATGTTCTAATGATTCAAAGCTACTATTGTCCTTATTGTTAAAATGGGAACTTGACTTTAGAGAGTTCTATGGGGGAGCTTTGAATAGCTGTTAAAACCTTTATCATTATGGAAATTTTCTTTTTTACACATGGTTTTGGATCAATTATATATTACAAATTCTTTTGTGTTCACCACTGTACATGCAGTTTATGTTTGCATCCATGTGAAGGTTCTACAGTTCAGATCCTCAAACAAGGGAAGTTAAGTGATCCACGTACATTGAGAATTCACAAAGTAAGTTTGTTAATTCATAGTAATTGACAATTGGTGAAATAATAATTTCATGGATATAAAGGAATAGTACAATGCCATTAAGTAGATATAGTATATTCTTGACCTATTCCATTTGTGAAAGACTAGTAAACAAATTTGCTCTGCCTGGGACATTGTTCTTTCCTTTAGGGATGTTATCTCCTTTAGGAATGCATGTGTCCTGTGCTTGAGCATGCTGTAATCTCACATCCTCATCTGGACACTGCAATAATTTCAAAAGGTGTCTTAATTTTGGATAGGTTGAAGGGTGCTTTGTACTCTTTAGGTGGTTGCTTCACTCTTATTCGGTCTTTTTTGTCCAGCTTCCTCCTTTAGTACATTTCCTTTCTCATATTTTGGTTGGTGTTGCTTAGAGGATTGAGAGAATTATGAGTGACTTATTTTAGTTTGGTATTGGGGAGAATAATAAACCATTATGGTTGTGCATTGTCTACTGTTACTTGTTCATAAAATGTGATTGAGCTTTTGCATCATGTGCTTTGTCACAACGTGACGGCTGGTGAAAAGCCATCATTTTATGATTTTTAGGGCGCTTAAGGGAAAACACAGAGAAAAGGAGAGTCGCCACCAATTAATTAGAAAGATAATTGAGATCCTTAAAAAGGAAAGAAAAATGGCCTTCAGAACCAGATGAAGGGTTCAGGAGTCTAATTTCGTGTGGAGAAGGTGTTAGGCACACCACAGCGTCCATCCCTAAGGATGGTTTTCCTAAATTGTTTGTGCTTAAAAATTTTAATGTATTTTAATTACCCCATTTTTATTAATAAGATGATAAAAGACAAAGGTAAAGAAAGAAAGAGCTAGACATGCCTTACCAAGTAAGTGCCTACGTATTCCGAAAGAGATCAAGATCAACGTAGTTCAAAAAAGTTTACTTAAATTGATTAAGCGAAAAGATGTTAGGACATTTAGGGGAAATTAAATTTTCACTTAAAGTCCGGATGGCAAATTAGGGCATCAGAGAGAATATGCCTCCGCTAAATGCCTGCGAAAGTTGAGACTACGGGAAAATAAGATTCCACTAAAAGTTCATAAAAAATTGAACTTTGGAGAAGATAAACTTCTACTGAAAGTCCATTAAATGTTGAGTCCATGGGCAAGATTGAAGTTTATAAAAGTAATGGAGCAAAAAAGATATTTGAAAGAAATGTGGGCTAAAATGTAATTTTTAGAAAATTAAAGGCAAAAATGTAATTTTTTAAAAATTAAGGGTCAAAATATAATTATCTAAAGTGTAAGAGTCAAAAATTACTGAAAGATTGGAGGTCAAAATGATATTTTTGAGAGTATAGGGGTCAAAATATAATTCTTTAAAAGTATAGGGGTCAAAATACAATTCTTTGAAAGCATGGGGTCAAACTGTAATTCTTGAAAGTACCATGACAAGGCTGCCATTTTCTTTAAAAAAACATTGGGACCAGAATGAGATTTCAGAATGCAGTTTAGAATCACATTACTTACGAAAAGATTGAATTTTATTGAATTCTAATTTGAAAATACTTGGTTGGGCCAATTAAACCTTTTTAAAAATAATTAGGCCTTGAACGACTTTTTGAATCAATTGGGCATTTGAAGCCATTTAAGAAAGAATTGGGCCTTGAACCCATTTTGAAACAATTGGGCCTTTGAAGCCATGGTCATTACAATTCATCTCCTAGAATAAACCCAAACATGTTATCTTAATCATATTAAAATCTACTTAATTTACCTTCAAATGTTGCTAAAAGAAAAACTCCTTAATAATATTCTTCTCAAGGTGGGACACCTATTTTACTTTTAAGGATTTAAATAAATAAGAGCTAAAGTAAATAGAACAAAATAAAATAAAATAAAATAAAATAAAAGAAAGAAAAAGAAGAAAAAAAAATTGCAGGGATAAGAATGGCTTTAGCTTTTCAAGAGTATAAGGGAATAGTACGGAAAATATTAAGACAAATTTACAAAGTTCCACAATAAAAATTACAAAAGATATATGAGAAATGAACTTAAAATATCCTAACAATAAATTAAAACAGCTACAAGTCTTAAAAAAAATAGAATAAAAAAATGGTTCATATTCATAGGTGGGAATTAAACATAAATAGAAATGGATTCCAATAAGCATATAAACAAAACTAAATAAGGAATGAATTCCTCCTACACTGAGACAATCACATATTGGCTTATATAAAAAAAAAACAAAATATCAACTCCAAGTTTTATGAAGCTTTCAAATAACAAAGAACACCCTTCAATCTATACAAAAAGGTCACCTTTACTAAAAAACGCAACATACCTCAAGTTAAGGAAACAAAACTCAAGATAGATCAGGATGCAATACCAGAATGTATTACCAGTACAAAACATCATATTCAAATTAATATAGAAGTCTGTTTCACAATAACCAATCGTAGGACTTGAACTTATGATTAAATTTTACCAATATATCCTAGTGATTTTGAATCAGATTAAGATAATAGCATTATATCAACTTCCAGTAAGACCAGGTAGGAATAATCAAAAGATTAAACTAAATTTAATCTTGTTTGTGTCAGATTTGAAAATGAATGAACAGCCTTATCTAGGTACAACCAAACATCCATTTTGCCTATGAAATAAACAACCCTCGTTGCCTTCACAAAATTCAAATGGAGTAGATAAAAAAAACTGAAGTTTTACCAGACCAACAAAAAAAAGGGAATTCAGAAACTTATCTTGAGTTATTTTAGAAATCTCCAAAATCTTATCCCTCCCTTCTTAGCTTCCTGGAAACTCCACTTTCCTCTCCTTTGATTTCTCTCTCTATATCGATCTTTTCTTGTTCTTTTTGCTTCGTCTCCTAATTTTTGGACCTATTTTCTGAGTCTCGTCCAATTCGTCTTTGATCCTCGGTCTCGATTTTTTCCTTTGAGACCTCCTCTGTTTCTTCGAGCTTCTTAATCTCTTCTTCGAAGGTCCTCTGGTTTTGTCTCTCTAATTCTGTAGTGATTCCTTTGATCTCTCATATTTTGTGCTTCTGCTCTCCCTTTTATAGCCACTCAAAACAACGGTGGTTAGTGTGTGAGGGGCTGGTTACAATTGGGGTAGATGAAAATAATCAGAGCAGGGGAGAGGGACGGCATGATTTGCTGGTTTTAGTGTGTGCAGAACAGGTGAGGGAGAAATGAGGTTGTAGGGAATAGGTGTGCAGTGAACAGAGAAGGGAGTGAACAGAAAAGAGGGATGAAGTTACGTGAGGGATGAAGGGACAGGTTGTGCAGAAGCTTACGGGTGAGGGAGAAAAGGGAGGTTGCGTGAGTGAGTATTGCAGAAGGATAGCGTGATGAATAGGAGATTTTCAGAGGGACCTGCGGGAGAGTGGGTGATGTGAAGGTTGCAGAGGAAGTTACGTAGGAGTGACTTAGAGGCCGGACCGTGCAAGGGAAAGTGGGTTAATGGGTCTAGATTATGAATAATGGGCTGGGTTGAAAATAAGGGATTTGGGCTGAAAATTAGGTTAATAGATAGGTCTTTCAGAAAAAGGAAGAATTGGGTTGATGAAGGTGGAAATTTAATTGGACTGAAATTGGGTTAACTATAAGATCCAAAAGATAAAGATGAAATAAATAATAATAATAAAAACAATGAAGATAAAAAATAAGATAAATAAAAAAAGGTGAAATAATGGGACAAAAATAGGTGTTTACAGTTGCCCCTTTTTACTTGCTTCTTAATAAGAAAATGAAAAACTGGCGATTTTTCAATTTTGCCTATAAAGAACAAGTGAAGAAATAAAACACAAGATTTTTGTCCAAAAGATGGTAAAGGAGAAAATCGTAACTTAGCATTTAATAAGGGGTGAATTGTTATGCTAGATGCAAGGTTAAATTTAAAGGAACTAGTAATCAGAACCAGTAAGGACGCTAGACTTAAAAGGGGACCGGTAATCAAAATTAATAAGGATGCGAGACGCAAAGCTAGGTTTAAAAGGGGACCGGTAATTAAACCCAATAAGGTTGCTAGACATAAAGCTAAACTTAAAAGGGGACTGGTAATCAAAACCAGTAAGATCGCTAAACACAAAGCTAAGCTTAAACAGGGGACTAATAATCAAAACCAGTAAGATCGCTAGACACACAAAGCTAAGCTTAAAGAGGGGACTGGTAATCAAAACTAGTAAGATCACTAGACACATAAAGCTAGGCTTAAAAATAAGACTGGTAATCAAAACCAGTAAGAGCGCTAGAAACACAAAGCTAGGCTTAAAAGGGGACTGGTAATCAAAACCAGTAAGATCACTAGACACACATTGCTAGGCTTAAAAAGGAGACCGATAATCAAAACCAGTAAGATCGCTAGACACACAAAGCTAGGCTTAAAAAGGAGACTGGTAATCAAAACCAGCAAGATCGCTAAACACACAAAGCTAGGCTTAAAAAGGAGACCGGTAATCAAAACCAGCAAGATCGCTAGACACATAAAGCTAGGTTTAAAAAGGGGACCGGTAATCAAAACTAGCAAGATCGCTAGACACACGCTAAGCTTAAAAAGGGGATCGGTAATCAAAACCAGTAAGATCACTAGAAACACAAAGTTAGGCTTAAAAAGGGGATTGGTAATCAAAACCAGCAAGATCGCTAGACACACAAAGCTAGGAAAAAAGGGGACCAGTAATCAAAACCAGCAAGATCGCTAGACACACAAAGCTATGCTTAAAAAGGGGACTGCTAATCAAAACCAGTAAGATCCCTAAACACACAAAGTTAGGCTTAAAAAGGGGACTGGTAATCAAAATCAGTAAGATCGCTAGACACACAAAGGTAGGCTTAAAAAGGGGACTAGTAATCAAAACCAGCAAGATCGCTAGACACACAAAGCTAGGCTTAAAAAGGGGACTGGTAATCAAAACCAGCAAGATCGCTAGACACACAAAGCTAGGGTTAAAAAGGGGACTAGTAATCAAAACGTGAAGGCTTCAACATATAGTTAAACTTCATGCTAAGCGAAGTTGGTATGGAGGAACTGACATACAAAGTAAATTAAGGGAACTGATTCAGAAGAATCAAAGTAGAAAAATTGATAAAATTGGTACGAAAGAATTAACGTACGCAGTAAATTGAAGGAAACCGGTACAGAAGAATCAACGTGCGAAGTAAATTAAAGGAAACTGGTATGGAAGAATCAACGTACGCAGCAAATTGAAGGAAACCTGTATAGAAGAATTGACGTACCCAATAAATTAAAAGAAACCGGTACAGAAGAATCGATGTATGCGATAAATTAAAAGAAATTGATACAGATAAATCAACATATGTAATAAATTGGACATTGAGGAATTTTAGAATGGAATAACTAAATGAAATTGGAATAGGTACCAGACAAGGGGATAAGGCCCATGCATATGAAGATTAGGCATCAAGTATGGGAGTAGACCCCTCATCCAAAAAATTAAGAATCAAGCAAGGGCAATCTACCACATGAAGCCGAAAAAAGATTTTTTAAATCTAAAAAGAAATTTTTAGTTTAAGCCAAGCAAAATTTGAAATCTGGTAAGTGCAAAATGCTACATGAATTTAAAAGTCAAATCGGCATACTAAGTGAAATTGGAAATGAATATTTTTGAAAATTTAAGTGATTAACCACATGAAATTGATAGAAGATTTGAGATCCGTCATGGGTGGAACACCACATGAAGTCAATTACAATTTGAAGACCTGCAAGGGTGAAACGGCACATGAAATTGAATAAAATTTGAAAAAGCTTTTGATTTTGAACAAAGCCAGGGATGAACCTCACACTACCAAAATATTTGAAAATGAAGTGAGCATTTTTTTTTGAAACAACGTGAAAGTGATTTGGGAAAGATATTGCAATTTCAAGGAAACTTTGACCAAACCATTCTTCCTCTCTGGAATTAGTTATTCATTTTTCTATAGAGCCTTCTGTTCAATTGGTCCAAAGAAATCACTTTCTCATAGCGATATTGAGCCTTAGTCTTTTAAGCATTTTCTATTTTCATAGGTTGGCAAAATAAGGTGACATCGAAAGTTTGCCCTAGTTTGAGCATTTCAATGTCTGCAGTCCCTGACTTTTGAATTGCCAACAATGTGTGCATTCTACACTTTGACGGATGCAAGCCTGTTGTTGGGAGCAATAATTTCTTGAAAATTTGCCCTAGTTCATGTTTCTCACATTATTGTCTAAATCCAAAGTCTTTGTTTAAACGTCCGAACTCTTTGATTACGGACTCTTTTCAAAGTGATGCCCTAATTTTTGCCTAAGCTGCCATTTCGGGTTTTGAACTTAGTGGGCTTTCCAACTATTGCCTAAGCTGCTCTTTCAGGTTAGTGAGTTTTTCTCTCTTTTTTTTTTTTATATTTGATGCCGGTTCAAACCACGTCAAGTGAGTTATTCTTGATTTATATGATGTAAGATTGCTTAACAATAAAACACTAAGGAGTGACACTTAATTCAGCCTTTATTAATACACTCAAATCTTATCCAATGAATATTGAGGGAGAAAAAGTCTATTAGATGAACAAACCCCTTTTAACGAAACAAGTATGCTGAAAAGAGAAAGGGATCATAAAGTCCTTGTTCAAATGATACAAAATTGTCAAGGCAATATTGCCCTAGTTTGATTATTGAGAAGGAAGTATATTAGGTTAATAAACCTCCTCTGTCATGTAAGTTGATGGAAAAGCAAAAGGTTACAAGACCTTTGAAGTTCGTTAAGTGAACAACCTTCTTTCGGTGAAGCAAGTGACGAAAAAGGAATGGCCCATATGACCCTTGAATTTTGCTAAATGAACAAAACTCCTTTATTGAAGCAAATGATAGGAAAGCAAAACAAAAGAAGTAACAAAAATTTGCCCCAGTTGTAGCTTTCCAAATTTTGTTTGATTACCCGATTTCTTTTTAGGTACGAGTTCTTTTTAAACTGATGCCCTAACTTTTGCCTAAGCCACCCTTTTTGGGTTTTTGCCTTAGCAGGCTCTTTTTTTTTTGTTTATTTTTTTTTACTCGTGTCTTTGTTGTGAGGATAACTCAAACATTGTTCTGTGACAGATTTTTCACTGCTTCATTTATGTTATTATCTGAGGATACAGATGTCTATATCAATTCCAATATGAGAATCAAGGAGCAGATGCTAACTGATTATGTAAAGACAAATGATAGGAATGATATTCCTTAAATGAGGGAACTTATATGACAAACATGAATATTTAAAGAAGTGAGAGCAAGGCAAACGAAGAAATGAACCAAATATTGAATTGCAATTTTTATTCAAAAGATAAGATAAGGCCCACACTTAATAAAAATTATATGGCCTTGGACTTCAGCCAAATGATTCAAGACTGAAATTAAACACATTCAAAAGTATGAACAATGCAAATTAACTTCGAACCACAGTTTCCAAGAAATGGGTCTCCTTGATCCGGTTTGAGAATCTCACTTTTCATCCTCTTCCCAAACATTTGTAACGCCACACTTTCCTTAGTTAGATAGGGGGATTGTTATTGATGTTCAGGCCCTTATGGTCTAATTGGATGGTTCCATGCCTGACTAATTTCATGACCTATCTCTCGAATGCCCTGTAATCTTCTATTGTATGGCCCGCTGTACCAAAGTGGTAAATACACTGTGCATTACGGTTATACCATGCAGGATAGGGTGGTGAATGTGGCTTGATTGGTATTGGTGATAACCATAATATTTATACACAAATTAACCCTCATAAGTAGGCTTCTGTAGTGTTTATTGTGTTCAGCTGACATAGGTAGACATATTTTGCAAGTTTGGATGATAATTGCACTTT
>JASKGM010018103.1:0-21415 GCA_034509205.1 Ceratonia siliqua
ATATATATATATATATATATATATATATATATATATATATATATATCTGAAACTTCTATTGAAATTAGGTGGGAATAAAAACGTTGCTATTCAGTGCTGACAATTGTGAAGCGAAGATTCTTCTTAGTTTTTTTATGTATTTTGTTAACTCAAGTTGATATGACCTTTCCTGAGGCTTCCAGAGGCAACTGTTCCTTTATCATGGGCTACAAGAATGATGATTGCGCTTGGAGCTGCCAAGGGGCTTGCTTTCCTTCACAATGCTGAAAGGCCTGTAATCTATCGCGACTTCAAAACATCTAATATATTATTGGACTCTGTAAGTTTCTGGTGTTTTAAACTTTGTCTGGATATATATATGGCTGTATATAATAAAGGAATTATTTTTCTATTCACTTGGTGTTACCAACTACTCTATAGGACTATACAGCCAAGCTTTCTGATTTTGGACTAGCAAAAGCTGGACCACAAGGTGATGAAACCCATGTGTCCACCAGGGTCATGGGTACCTATGGTTATGCTGCCCCTGAATATGTAATGACTGGTATTGCCTCACAGCTTCTCAGAAAATATTTATTTGTCCATAACCAGAAATTAATCACGTAGTTGCAAGATAGAAAAGAAAATTGTGCTTGAAATCTTAAACTTCCTTAAAAATTGATTTTCCTCTTTATATATGATGGGTTACTTGTTATTAGATATAGTTGTGAGAGTTAGCTAGGTTAATTTAAAATGGGTGGGGTGGCAGACACAATCTGATGCTGATTTCCTTTATCTTGACATGGCCTAACTTAACTATGATGCTTTATGTTTGCTCCCTGTTATTAAATAGCATAGGGCAAATTTGTCAACAACTTGACATCTCTTTCTTGCATTCACCAGTAAGGGGATATGAATGGCAGTGTGAGATTGTTTTGAAGGATGAAAAGGCAAACTCAAAACGCAACTAGGTTTATTGAATGAAAGGGTGTCAATTATTATTGAGACTGTAAGAGAAGGTTGGGTGTCAATTAATATTGAATTATAGTGAAGATCCAACTTGATAATTAGGAGTTAGTTCCAATCATATGTAGTAAAACATTGAAATATTGACTTCATTTGACACCTTACCTTTTGAGGGGAGGAATGGGTTTTTTTTTTTTTTTTATTGCTTTCAACCCTTCTATTTGCTACTTTTGCTGTTAACATGACTAGAAACTTTCATAAAAAAGATGCTTCCCTTTTACATTTGATGTTCGGACTTCGGATCATTCTCCTATCACCATTCTTCGGTACTTTTTGTATATATTCACTTCTATGAATAATGCTGCGGTCATTATAATATATTTCATGTGCATAGTTCACTGTTCAAATTGGTTACACTTGCTTGCATGTGCACGCTGTGCATGTTACATGTATTTTGACTTTCATTGTGCATGCTTGCGTATGTTAGACTCTGCATAAAGGCGTGTCTAAACAAGGCATATATGACATGATTAGGCCACCTGACAGCAAGGAGCGATGTGTATAGCTTTGGAGTTGTTCTTTTGGAGCTTTTAACCGGAAGGAAGTCAGTTGACAAAACAAGACCAGGGAAGGAACAGAGCTTGGTAGATTGGGCCCGGCCAAAGCTTAATGACAAGAGAAAGCTCCTGCAGATAATTGATCCTAGATTGGAGAACCAATACTCAGTGAGGGCAGCACAGAAAGCTTGTAGCTTGGCGTACTATTGTTTGAGTCAAAATCCCAAAGCGAGGCCATTAATGAGTGATGTAGTTGAGACATTGGAACCCTTACAAAGTTGTAGTGATGGTGCAGGTGAAGTCTCATCATCAGGACCAAGTAGTGGAGGCGGCGGTCCCTTTGCTATGAGTGGAATCTCCGACTATCGGATGCGCCAGAGGTTTTCAAACAATGTTGGTCCAGGTGCTAGTTGTCGTTCTCCAAACCCAAACTGCTCACCAGGTGCCCCTGCAGCATGCAGGGTGAGATGATAATCTCACACAATGTATCCCTGTCTGGCGTGCTTCTCAATTTTTCACCTAATCTCGTGAAATAGTTAATTTGTTTTTTAGAATGTGGGTCATCGGTGTTTTTGTTGGTTTGTACATGGTGTTGTGGTGACAAAAAGCTCGTGGATTGTTTCTTTGTATCAGTGTTTGGTCTTCTTTGGATCTCAGTGGGAATTACCGCGTGGAAGAGTAGTTTACTGTGTGTAGTTATAAACATCGACATGAAAACTAACGTCACTGATTCCTCACAACAGGGGCATAGGAGGGTCGAACACGTGTGTAACTTCATAGTGATCTACTATATATAACACACCTGCCCATTCATACCTGGTTAGATTTTGACTGTACTTTCCTGCCTTAGTTCAAGGGCCTCTTGTTTTTAAAAATATTGAGGAAGAGTCACCTTGATATGCTTGACGGTGCTATCATGATTTTCCTTGCTTGAAGCCTGGGAAGTATTGTTTGCACTTCCACTTTGATATTTTGATTGCATCTTATGTATATTTTGAAACGTCAAAGAGCATTATATAAAAGTAACAGTAATTTTAAAGTTGAGAAGTACATTTACGGTTTGGGTATTTATCATTTTAAGAATTTTGTTTCATATTCTAGCCATGGAACGCAAACTAGTCTAACAAGCAGTTTAAAACTTTATGATTGTCTTGAAAACGTGAGGACTGTTATATATTTTTGAACATCATATAAAATTCTCAATCAAGTCATGACTAATGATTATTGTCACTTGTACTTTTGCAAATGAAAAATAGCCGATAAAAAATTTAAATTAGATAATGATAAACATCTAAATAAACTAGTTGAAATATCAATGATTTTATAATGAGTGAAAAACTTTCTCCATTGGATATGCTTGTTTACAGTTTTTAGAACAGAGCAATAATGGATGAAGAGTAGATCGAAATTAAAAGGGGAGTTTCCCAATAATGAACTTTTGACAGTAGAGAAACATGAATATCAAGTTAAAATTGCAAAGTTGGTTGCCTTGTTGGATGAGGACAGTGAAGCAGTTTCTTCAACTTGGATGCATTTGGACTTGGTGTTAACTTCCTTTGTTGTTTAGTTCAATTTCTTTGTGGATAATTGATACGTGAAAATTTACCTATATCAAATACAAAAGCTGTGTCACCATTTGGAAGAAAGGAGCTGATCAGCATGTCACAAAATGCACATTTCATTTATACGGTTTTGGTCTTTCTATATTGTAAAAATTTTAATTTATTCTTTAATTTTTTAATTTAAACAATGTTACATTTTTATTTTTCAAAAAGTTTTAATTATGTCTTTTTATTATATTTTTATCAATAAAATAATGATATAATAATTAATTAACATGTGTGACCTTATTATTATTATTCATATAAAGTAAGTATTTGACAAATAATTAAGTGAAATCATACTAAATATATGTGATTTCACTTAATAATTTGTCATGTAATTATTTTATGTGAACAACAATAGATCTATATATGTTAATGAACTGTAATATTATAATTTTTTGTTTATAGATAAAAAAATATGACAAATGGACTTACTAAAATTTTTAAAAAAAGAAAAAAATTACATTATTCAAATTAAAAACATAGAAATCAAATTGAAACTTTTACCATATTAGAAAATAAAAATTGTATTTAAACATATTTATATCAAATAATTAATTACAAAAAACGAGATACAGAATGGAGGTGGGAGATATTCTAGCTCTAGGGAACCCCAAAAGCAGTATTTCGAGTGAAATGAGTAGCGTATCTTTGAATCATTACATTTTCCGAGTGGAGGTTCAGTGCTTCATGAATCATACCACAAATTTTATACACATATATTATTAATGTGCACATGTTAAAAATGAATTCAACTAAAAAATTATTTTATACAATGTGAATTATGACGATAAGTATTTTTTCTATACTACGTCAAAATTGCATGTCCCTTTGTTTAAGCATTACTTAATATAGTTTTTGTTTAATTGGTGGTTCAAGAACAAATTGGGTAGTGGATGATTATCGTCCATTATTGAGCAAAGATAATTCTATATTAAACAAAATAAGGACACCTGAAATGACAATATAGAGCTGAGGATGCTTCTGATCAATGGACTACATCTGACCATATAAATTTGAAATTGGAACTTGGAAGAGCGACAAAGTGCTTTGGCAAATTGCTAATTTGATAACATTTAATGAATTAGAGGTAGCTTCTTTGATTGGATGATCTATCACATTGGTCTTTGTCATACTTGTTAATTAATTAAACAGAGAGAGGGAGTGGTTTTAGCCATTGGCAGTCAGACATAGAGCTAGAGAACAAGAAATGAGTCCTGGTTTCTACCAAATCCGCTGCATATACTCACTAAATGAAATGCTAGTTGCAGAGAACGCTATTAAGTTATTCCAATGTCACGAGATGAATGAAAACCCACAACTTCCATATCACGACAATAACGAATACATATTATTTTGTTCTTTGAAATTTGAATAAGCACTAATTAAGTAGTATGGGTTTTACCAATATTTTTCTTAATTTCTTTCCTTTCGAAAGTAAGCCAATTGTGTAATACTTTCTCAAATTCCTTGAACATAAAAAAGAGAAGAGAGGAAAAAAGCATCATTACAATCACAACGTTGGAAAGTAAAGAGACAGTTTGCTCCCCACGTACGCCCAAGGCTCTTGGTACAATTATGATGTTTATAAAAGGTTTGAGGAAGAGAGAAAATAAAATATTGGAATTCCATATAATCAAAGTCTGCTTGCATTGTGTAAAGGCAGCAAGAAAGCGAAGAAAGTTATTAAAAAAGAAAAAAAGGTACAGCGCATATGCAGCAAGGAACATAAGTTGGGACCTACTTAAGAAATTGGTGTTTGCCACTAAGGCCACTCTTTCCACGTAAATGCTAATATAATACAAGCGGACAAGGATATTTGTTGCACATTCTCAACTCTGAATTCTGAGTTGCTGCGTGTGGGAGAACCATGTCCAGAATTCATCCAACTCATCATCGGCGTAATAAAGGGAAAGATTTTATGTCAAAAGAAGCTAATAAGGTCGTTGAAGATCCATCAGTGCTCACTGTGTGGAAGAGATCCAGCATGAGTTTCCAGGGCACTGACGGATTCACTGTCTTCGATCACCATGGAAAGCTGGCTTTCCGAGTCGATAACTATTCAACAGGAGGAGGAGGACCACTTATCCTCATGGACGGAGCTGGAAATGCTTTGTTAACCCTCAAGCCTCAGGTCTGTGCTTGTAATTTCTTTCTCTTAATTGTTTTTAAATTTTATTATCTCTAATCCGTTCATTTATTGTTATAAATTCACGCAGATATTCAGCCTCCAATGCCAGTGGAATGCATACAGAGGAGATGGATGTTGCAGAAGCAGAAACAGTAGTGGGATGAAGCCAGAAGCAATATTCTGCATGCGATCAAGCGGGTCAATGCTATTTAACGGTGGGAAAGATGAAGCACAAGTGTTCATGGGATCAGGTTGCAAGGGTCATGATCAGACACCAGATTTCAGGGTGGAAGGATGTTTTAGGAGGCGAAATTGCATAATCAGAAATAATAAGGAGGCAATAGCAGCAAGAATAGCTAGGAAGAGAGTAAACAAGACGGTTTTGCTTGGAGATGATGTGTTCAGCCTAGTCGTTCAACCTGGCTTCAAGACTGAACTTATGATGGCCTTTGTACTTGTTTTGGATCGCATCTATATTAAGCCATTTACCCCCTTTTTGTGTTCTTAAAACATGACATATGTACAGTTGCAAAGTAGTACTTTGTCAAAGTTACTTAGTTCCATAAACTGCAGAATATATATAGCTGATTTCACTATTATTAAACACAGAAACTTCTGAAGAAAAGATGATGGGCCATATATGAACGAGAATTGAAGAAATCTGACGAAATAATTAACTCAAAAAAATTCACCTCAAGCTTTCTTTTTATGTTTGTTTATGAAATCTGGTAGTTGTTATTTTTTGTAAGAAAATTTTCATCTAGCTAGGTGCTTGACCAGCTAGTCTTATGAACATATGTAGATATGGATAAGAAGTTAAATGATTAATCAAAATAACCACTAGTATAACATCTACCCCACTATTTAAATTTTAAAACATCTACCTCTTAATTTTTAGACTATATTTTTCGTACTTTAAGTTTGAAGTTAATTTTAAGGGTGTAGTTATTAGCACACCTAAATGCTTATTAATTAAATATTTGACTACTTTATATTTAAATTTTTTATTCATATTCTTAATTAAACTCAATTACTTATTTAATTAAAAAAAATTATTTTTATTAGATAAACTTTTAATATCCTTATTTTTCTTCTTTCTTGGTATTTTACAATGAATGACATTAATTTGAACAATCAACTTGGTTTATCCTAGACTATATATCTTAAAGGATTCAAAAATAATTAGGTATGACTTATTTATTTATTTATCATTTTATAACTTGTTCTATAAATTTCTAATTATTTTTTATTTTCTTTCACATACAGATATTTTGTTATTATAATATATAAAAATGTATATAATATTTGTCATGTTTGTTCTTTTTTTTTAAGGTTTTTATTCAATTTTTGAAGGAGATGGACTTGAAAACAACAATTTGATATTATTATTTTTTAATTTAAGAACATATAAACTTAGAGAAAATATTTCATTAAGCAATATTTATATATTTTTCTATTAAGAATGTTGTAATTTTTATTTTTATGTTTTTCGTAAATTTACATAAATTATATAAGTAAATATACTTAAACTTGAGAGATTATAATTTATTTTTACCAACATAATTATTTATTGATGGTCATCATACTAATTAATGAAAGTTAAAAAAATATTTTTCATAAACTTTTAGTAGATACTTTAATAAATAATAAAACCTTCTAGGTTTTGATAATGAATTGAAACAGGTTATAATAGAAAAATTTTTAGTATTATTTGATATTATGAAAAAAATTTAAATATAAAAAAATTAGATTTTAAAATATATTAAAAATATTTTAACAAAGGAAAGTTATAAAAGTAATTATTTGTTCATACATGAATTATATGATATATTGAATATTATATATATATATATATTTTTTCATTTCAATAATTAAATATAAATATTAAGTTCAACTATATTTAAATTATAGATATCAAAATTAAAATTTTACTAATCCAATTATATGTTGCTGACCATCATGCTTATTATAAAAATTAAAATTATTTAATAAAATATTGTCAAAAAATTAATAGTTAATTTAAAAATACCAAAAAAAAGAAAAATCAAAAGATCAAAAATTTATCTAATAAAAATAATAAATTTTAATTGAATAAATAATTGATTGAGTTTGATTAAGAGTATGGATAGACAATTTAAATATAAATTAGTCAAATGCTTAATTAATATAAGAAAGTAAATTAATAAATGGATAGTTGTGAAAATCCCAAAAATATTTTGTTATAAAAAAGTATTAATAATAGGTAGTTTAAAAAATAATAAAACATTCAAGGTTTAAATAATAAATTGAAATTGGTTATAAAGGAAAAAATGTTAATATTAAATGAGATTATGAAAAAAGTTTTTAAATTATATTACAAAATATTCTAACAAAAAGGAAAGTTTAGAAATTAATTATTTTTTCATACATAAATTTTATAATATATTGCATAATATATATATATATATGTAATTTTAATTAACAAATTAAACATAAATAATAAGTTTAACTATATTTAAATTTATGTATCAAAATTAATTTTTTATTAATTAAATTATATGTAGATGATTATCATATTTATTAATGAAATTAAAATTATTTAATAAAATTAATTTATCAAAAAATTAATAAGTAATTTAAAAATATCAAGAAAAGAAGAGAAAAAAGATCAAAAGTTTATTTAATAAAAATAATAAATTTTAATTGTATAAGTAATTGAGTTTAATTAGACATATGAATAGAAAATTTAAATATAAATTACAGCCCGTTTGGTTAGGCTTTTTTTCAACAAAAATCTACTAGCTGAAGCAAGTGATGTAAGTATTTGACTCAGCTTTTTTCACAAGTGCTTTTTTTAAAAAAAAAAATAAGTAGTTTTACCTTTTTTATTTCAAAAGCTATGATTTGTAGCTTTTGAAAAAAAAAAATAGATTCCAATAGAAGAGAGAGAAAATTTTTTGAACAAATATACCCTAAAAATATTTTACAAAATTTTCAAAAAGCACTTATATATAAAAGTGCTTTTACATTTTTACATCTAAAAGCAACATATTTACCTTTTTAAGTAAAATCATTTCTACATAATTACATCAAAAAGTCAAATACCTGCTTTTTTTTTAGGGACCGTTTGCCTACTACTTTTCTCTAAGAAAAGCTGCTTGTTTTTTTTTTAAAAAAAAAAACGCTTTTGGTTAGAAGTGGTGTTTGGCAACAGCTTCTGACCAAAAGTGCTTTTTGATGAAAAAAGTTAAAAAACAGCTATTTTCATAAGCTAAAAATTCCTGCTTCTGGTTTTAAGTAGTTTTGAGTGGAAGAGAGAGAATGTTTGAGTG
This sequence comes from Ceratonia siliqua, assembly GCA_034509205.1. Taxonomy (NCBI): domain Eukaryota; kingdom Viridiplantae; phylum Streptophyta; class Magnoliopsida; order Fabales; family Fabaceae; genus Ceratonia; species Ceratonia siliqua. The sequence goes on from JASKGM010018103.1 coordinate 8,549, forward strand.
ACAAAATTTCCCCTACAATTTTAACATTATTCCCTCCTGCCCCTCTAAATATGCTCGACCAAAAACCTAATTTCCCAATTCATTGCCCTAATATCCATTGTTCATTACTAGCACCTTCCTTTTGTCCATCTATGTGTCGCCGCCTTCTGTCGCCACAGTACGTTACGGCCGACTATCACCGCCGTCAACACTCTCCCTGCGCCGTCAACATTGGGTTGGTATCTGCTGTCCCCCAAATGTGCCTTCGTTGCCTTGGTTTTTTTGGTTTGTTATGGTTTGCAATGTGGTTGAGTTTGGTTGATTTAATGGTTGGGCCACCATTTTCTTCATTGTGCATTTGCTGTTTGTGCAACGATAATAGGTCCTATGCATGCCTAATCTGTAGATTAGTTAAAGATAGGATAGAGTAGTGTTATTTTCTCATTTCTTTCCACAATCCTCATAATTAGCATGTGAAAGACTCTTATGGCTAATATTTAAGTTTCATATTCTAATAACAATGTAGAAGGTACAATGATTATATAATTTATTGTAATAGCAACCTCAATTACACTTGCTGAGTAATATGATATAGCCACTTAAGAGTAAGAACAATTACTAATGAACAAATAGTGAATGAAGTGATAGAGTGTGAGTGTTGGGGGTTGGGGAGCAAAAGTTTCTCATTTTTTTTAACCTTCATCTTGTCTATTTTTAACAAATAATGATACTTGCGCATTATTTAAAATGATGATTTACATATTTGAAGAGTAATTAATTTTAATTTGTTCAAATGGATTCTGTTCGAATATGTATAGATGGATTGTTTGAACTTTGGAGTTAGAGACCTGTAACCATTGATAGAGCAACCTAGTAATTACAAAGGACAATCAAAATATATGTGTGCACAAGACTCTTGAATTTTTTGAGTTTGAAGAACAATAACTAATGGCATATTACCTCTTCAAGATTAATTACTCTTCTGATTGACATAATTGCTTCATTTGAGTTTTGAGACATGCCAAAGGAAGTGGAATCCTCTTTCCCCATAAAACACACCCAAAAAAAAGTTAGGGTTTTGGAGACACTTGACCAAACATTTAAAACTATTACATCTTACATATAAGAAACATTAAGAAGTAGTACCAAGCTCAGCCTAAATAAATACAAAAGTGACATTTGAAGAGTAGCAACTGGTTTAAAAAGAAAAAAGAAAACAAGCAACAAAAAAACTATGTATAAACATGTGCCATTCTACTTATAACATACCTAAAAAACCGGAGCTACTGGACCATTTATAGGTTCTTGCTTAAACTACAAAATAGATGGAAAATAGTTAGGGCTGCATTATTTCTCGGAGACTCTATTTCTTTAGAAGCTTGAATGATATAGAAACTTCTGTATATAACTTCTTACTTCAGATCTCTAGCATATGGCTCTGTTTGAATTTTTATGTATAATAGGTTCTGCATAACATTAAGTTGCAACAATTTTCCATCATGCAAGAGTAATATGGTTGGAGTAAGTTATTTTTGTTTGAAGGTAGGATGCATTGTAATTAGTAGATGTTTATTAATAAGAGATTAACAAAAATTGAACCAAAAATTATGTGTTGATGTAATTGGATGTTGTTAATTGAGCTAACTTTTGTTGTGAACCAAGTTCCAAATTTCTCTTTGGAAGAAAAAAAAAAGAAATGAAGAATATTTAATTAGATCAAGTTTAGGCATAAGTTCCATAGGTAGGTGAAATGGAATAAGGATGTTAAGGGTTCCAAGATTAATTCAAATATGTGATCAATGGTTCCATTTGAATAGCATATTTGAATGCCATCTTTATCATGGATGAATATTGAATAAGAAAGGTTCTAAAATGAAGCAATTTCTTAAAGTTTCTGAAAGTGCTAATTTTTAGAATGACAGAGCAACCTAGTAATTACAAAAGACAATCAAAACAAATGTGTGCACAAGAATTTTGAATTTTTTGAGTTTGAAGAACAATAACTAATGGCATATTACATCTTCAAGATTAATTACTCTTATGATTGACATAATTGCTTCATTTCTTATAGCATATTACCTCTTTAGGGAGTTATATGTATGATGATTGTCATTTTTTATTCATTGCTTGATTAATGATTATGCATTATTGGTTGTGGTTCAATTATGCTGTTAAGATTAGAATGTTATCAAAGTCACTGTCGAGAAGACCTACAATGGGTGATATAGACAATGTAACTGAGTTTATGATAAAGGCAAAATGGAATGATTCAAATACTGAAGCCTTCTTGAATGTGTGTATTAAAGAGATAGAAGCCGGTAATAGGCCTCACACACACTTTATTAAAGAAGGGTGGGCTAATGTTCTTCAAAAGTTCCATTCGCAGACGAGGCTTAATTATGACAAGAAACAACTGAAAAATATATGAGATTGATTGAAATAAGAATTTGGGTTATAGGGAAAGGTTAGTAGATAAAGAGACCATGTTAAAATGAGATCCAATCAAGCAAACTGTACTAGTAACACCTGAGTGGTGGAAGGCTAAGGGAAAGGTTGTTTTGGTTAAATTTCATTAGAAGACATATCAAAAGTTATGAAATTACTTATTGACTAATTTGTTTATTCACTTCTTTGTTACAAAAGAATCCAAAATATTTGCAATTGAGAGATCAAAGTCTAAAGTTCTTGAGTATGATGGAAAGATGTTTTTGTGATGTCGTTGCTATTGGGGCATATGTTTTTAGGCCTTTGAGCCTAAATGATCCAATAGAAGAGGAACGGCATGAGGAAGAATAAGACACTCATTTTAATCAGCCTCTAGTGAATAAAGGACAAATTCAGCATATAAACAATCAGGGCAAAAAGAAAATGTCAGTGTGTGGAGCTAAAAGGAGTTCCAGTGCCTCATTGCAACACTCACTTGATTGAATTCTAGATAATATGGAGCAGCTGTCTTAATGAACTGTGCATACAATGGCTGATGATCCTACCAGTATGAGTAAATGTCTGAAATTGTTGGATACTATCCCTGGATTTAATGAATGGGATGATAAACACTTCTTGGCTATCGAAGTATTGGTAAAGCAAACAAACAAGGAGGCATTTGTTCATCTCATGAGTAAGTTACCTGACCGTGTGTTAGCTTGGTTAAACTACTTCACATGGCTAGAAGTTAGTTGTTATAAGTGATTTCAATGTAGTTTCATTATGGCAAGTAGGAAAACTTCTGTTTTGGTGGAATGGATTGGTTTTTTTTTTTAAACTTGTTCAACTTGTTGGTTAATATTCGATTATTTTTAACTTTTATGACTACATAAATTCTTTGTATGCCAATTAATGGTTTTGGTTTGGTTTATTTGGACATTGCACGTTAGTTTGTTATTTCAATGTAGCACCTATTGTTGATCGGTAGATTGATGTTTGTAATGTTTATTTGTCCAGTATGAGTAATTTCTTAGACACCGATAGTGAGACTAGTTGTACTTCATCGAATAATACTATCACTTCAGACACAGATAATCATGCTAGTTCGAGTAGTTTGATAAATCAATATCTATGGTTGAGACATGTTACAACTGTTGCCATTGCATGTGAAAGAATGAAGTTTTTCAATAAGACTCCAAAGAGGACATCAATCTTTAAAGGATTTGGATGGTTAGAAGAACTTAAAAGAGGATGCCCAATACGTTTTTTTGAACAATTTAGGACGAAACATGTTTTCAATTCACTGGTAAAGGACTTAACTGACATGTATGGGTTTAGAGAAACTAACAACATTAGCAAGAAGGAAGTTGTTGCTATGTTTTTGTATATCCTAGGCTATGGCTCATATAATAGGGAAATGCAAGAAAGATTTTAGCATTACGGAGAAACATTCTCCCAGCAATTCCACTATGTTTTAAAATGTGTTGGAAAAATGGGTACAAAAATTATTAGACCACTTGATCGGATGTTTAGGGATACTACTGAGTATATTAAACATGATGATATATAACCATATTTTAAAGACTGCATTGGAGCTATAGATGGGACTCATGTTGCCATTCACGCTCCTCAAGATGTGAAGCATAAATTCATTGGAAGAAAGGGAATTACGACAACAAATATACTGACTGTTTGTGATTTTAATTTGTGTTTCACATATGCACTAGTAGGTTGGGAAGGTTCAACCCATGATTCTAAAATTTTCTTAGACACTGTTAACAGCCTTGATTCACAATTTTCACACCCACCTCAAGGTTAGTTTGTGTAAACTGGTAATAAGTTTTTCATATGCATCAGGTATTAAATTTCTTTCTAACACACTGATCATTTTTGGTACAGGAAAATATTACTTAGTGGATTCTGGATATCCTACTTTCAAAGGATATATAGGATCTTATAGAAACAATAGATATCATCTTGCTCGCTTCAGAGAAGCTCTACCATTTCGATTAAGAAATGAAGTCTTTAATTTTTATCATTCAAGTTTGAGGTGTAAAATTGAAAGAACATTTAGATTCTACAAAGCCAGATGGAAGATACTCTAAACATGCCCAGTTACAACCTTCCAACTCAATTTGGTATTATATGGGCATCATTTGCATTGCATAACTACATTCATTGAACGGATGCCGATTTAAACCTTCTTGACAGATTAGAGAAATTTTGAGAATTGCAAGAGGACAATGACGCAAACAACAAATAGACGAAGGGAGCCAATGAAGAATCCATAAAAAAAATGGGACGCACAAGAAGTTTTATTTGAGATCAACTGCCTAAACTTTGCGTCCTTTCTAGAATGTAAATATAGGATAACTTCATGCCCATTAATTAACTTTTGTACACAATGTTTGTTTATAAATATATATCACTACGTCTAGTTTCTTTTATTTCATCATTTCAATTAAATAATATACATATCAATATAGTAATTTATGTTAACAATGAAATCATCATTTACAAAAGTATTGTTTTTTAAAAAAATTCACGTAACGCCATTAAATGATCATTTTAATTTAATTAAAACAATAAGTAAAAAAACTTGTAAGTGTAGCATTTTTCTACATGAATTACAAAAACAATTTTTTTATTAAAATTTATTTTTCAAAAAAATATTAAAAATGTACTTTTTTAACATAAGTGCTTTTTTATCCAAACACATATCAGGTTTAAGTGCTTCCAAAAATCACAAATATGTTTTTTTTCACTAAAATTACTTCCACATAACTACATCTAAACACCAAATATATGTTTTTTTTTAAAATTAGTACTTTTATTTAAAATAACTACTAAAAAGAAGAAACTCATCCAAACACACGCTAAATTTAACACTTTTATTTGAAACACCTACTAAAAAGTATAAGTTCATTCCAATGGGTCCTTAGTCAAGTCCTTAATTAATATAAAACAATAAGTTAATGAGTGAGTATTTGCAAAAATCTCAAAAATAGTTTGTTATAAAGACGTGTTAGTAACATGGGATTTGTTATGCTACTCCAAGAGTAAAGAAACTATTTAAAAGAATCTAAAAAAATAAAAAAGTATTTTTTTGTTTTTTGATTTATTTTTTAATACTTATGTAATGGAATTTTTTATTTTTATTTATGTTTTTATATTATTTTAAGTAATTTCTTAAAATAAAAAAAAATACTACTATAAAAGTATGGTTACTCTTAGGGGGCATTTGGTATCGATCGCTTTTTTCATTCTTGGGAATCATATTTTCTAGAAATTATGATTCCTAGGGATGTTATAAAATGTGTTTGGTTGGCCTTAAATATTTCTGGGAATGTTAATTGAAATATTTCATTCGCATGTTTGATTTAAGTATAACTTTCCTGAGAATGTTAATATTTTTTACAAAAATACCCTTAAACAATTGTTTATTTTTTATACTTGTTTCTTCATATATAATAATTAATAAATAAAAAATACAAGTTAATTTATATAATTATATAATTTATTATTATTTTAATAATTTTAATATAAATAATATTTATTTTGTTATTTTTAAATATTTTTATATTTATAATAATTAATATAAGTTTCTTTATCTATTACTTATTTGTCTATTTTATTTATTTATTTATATTTTATTTATTATATATATTATTCTACTACTTTTAATATAAAAAATATCAATTTTATTAAATTGTAACAAATATTTTTATATTTATAATAATTAATATAAATATTTTTATCCATTACTTCTTTGTCTATTTTATTTATTTATATTTATTTTATATATATTTTATTTATATATAAAAAATTTATTATTCTAATAATTTTAATATATAATATTTATTTTATTAAATATTTTAAAATATTTTGATATTTATAATATATAATAACTAAAAAAATGTATATGCATGAGATAAGGGCAAAATGGACTTTTATATTTGGAAAACTTTCCTTGTTCATGGGAATATAAGAATATCAGCACCCCCCATGGGAATGTTTTGGTAGGAAAGTTAGTCAAAAATCATTTCTGGCAATTTTAGTTTCTTGGGAATAGTTTTTAAAAAATGTGTACCAAACATGAGAATTTTTGTTTTCCAGGAAACGAAAAAGAATCTTTCTACCAAACATCCCCTTAGAGTAGCACAATAAGCCCCAAATAACATTATTGTGAAAACCCCTAAAACTATTGGATAAAGAACTGGAGAGAAAATTAGTGACTCATGTTTGAACTAAGAAAACCGGTTGGGTCACCGATTCTCTCAGGTTGAAGAAAAAAAGGAAAATAGAAACAATTTTAGCTGGCTCTACTTTGTTGCTTTCTTCTTCGCTTATAGCTTTGGTTCCCTGTTCTGCTTGAAGCTCTGTTCTTGCTTAAGGTGGGGAAGAAGAAGATGCTGAAAAAAGTGTGTAGATTATTGCAATGACCATTTATGTAAATTTTTATTTGAGAAAAAAAAATATACATTATGATAGTAAATAGAAAAACTTAAGTACTCTAAAATGGTGATAGTTTAGAAAGAAGAAAATAAAATAATTAGGAGCTTAAATGAATATCTTCCCTTCTTTTAAATTCTTTAAGTACATGTGGCCCCTAGAATTATGTCTACAGCTACACATCTAGAGGATATTTTTAAGCAGCCATGACACAACATGCCACGCCCCACTTTAGGACAAGTGACCGGCGTAAGAAAATTATCATTTAGATAATAACCTATCAGTCTAAAATACTCAATGCACTTAATGCAACTAAAAGCAAGTTATGAGTTAAGTAATAAAAACAAAACCACACTTTAACATAAAAATTCAAGAGTTAAATTTTATAAAAATTTAGGCAAGATTTCCTCTGAAATATAGACTATCACAGAGTACAAAAAGAATAAGCATAAGGTAGATACCACCATAATTCAAATGGTCTCCGTGGCATAAATAACAATCCTAAATGAGTCTATCATAGACTGTATATACTAAATACACAGAAACTATACAATTATTATTATTACAGACCATAACCCCTATTCAAAATGCAAAACACCCGATCCAACATTTGTCAACAGTTCCAAAAGTATACTCCATTGCTACTCAGGGTTGTACGTACAAATTCAATCAATAGATTCAAAAGATATAGGCAGAGCTGAAGGAGGTTCATTAGTAGATTGATATAAAAAAAGTTAGAAATTAAAAGGGTAAGTCACACGAACTTAGTGAATGAAAGAAATACTTACTAAGGGATACATAAATTCCCATATGTAAAGTGTATTACCGCTAAAACTATCATGTTTAAAAAAAATACTTCAATACATAAAATATAATCAAAATATAATAATATGCACGTAATACACCTTACCTTTAAGAAACAAGATACTTTATACATCGGATAATAAAAATAATTGGTAATATTATCACAAGAGAAATTAAAGTGTAAAAATATTTCACTAGAATTCACAAAATATTAGGATCCAAAAGGGAAGAACCCAAATTGAGAATTGGTCGTCCCAATCCAGAAAAGTAATTTAAACTAAAGGGATGACTGATCTTCACCTTTTGGAACTGTACTCACCGAAGGAAAAATATTCAATCAATCTTTTCTTTCTAGAATTTCACTCATATGGAGAAACCATTCACATTACATCATAATTTATGCTAGGAACTGCACTCACTGACAAATACCTTTTATCAGGAACTGCTCTTAACTGACAAAGGTTGTGATCTAAGTGTACTTAGTAGTTCTACCACCACTCATCTATGGATCCCAGAACAAGGTTTTGAATCAATTTTAGAAGTTTTACACAAACCACATATGCCCATAAATACTTTGGAAAAAAACTCATACTATGGGGAAAATAATAAATTCACATGTATATAATCTACTTTACTCAAAGACATACCAGAGCAGGCTTAAATAATATGACTAAACCATAAAAATGAAATTTAAAGTTTCATGCATATTGAAATAAGTAGATATTTACTCACAAGGTTAACTTGGGAAGCTTGGTGTTCAATTCCCACACTTCCTTCCAATTTAAGACTATCTTGGTTCCCAAAGGTTTGTATAAGATATTTCTAAGTGCATGAATGCATGCATATCTCATTAGTTACTCAATTCATTTCTGTTTTCTTATATGACTACTAGTAGCTAGAGAGGGACTTTGGTTGTAACAAAATCATTAATTTGGTTTTCAAATATTAAACTCATTGATGATAAAGGGATTAACTGCTTAATCCATTCTAGTTATTCCAAGAAGGGAATTATAGTAATTTAGTAGCCACAAAATTTAAACTTTTAAGACTAAATCCACTAGGATTGGAATTGAAAGCCCAATAATACAAAGTTGGAAATTTAAAAATGAAGGGTCTCCAAGTCAGTCTTGGTTGTCATGAAGAATCCGAAATGAGAGTCATAATAATAAGTATAATAACACTGGACCTGGACTAGAAAATTTTAAAATATTACAGTTTGCTTTTTCAATGATTTCTAGTTGTGAATAGAACTAGAATATGCCTATTATAATATTGAAATTAATTCCATAATTTAGATTCTTTCAAGCATAACAATAATTGGGTTGAACCCAGATACCCAATTGCTCAAAATAAGGACAATTAAAGTCTTTCTTGACATTATAAATTTCAAAATTTAAAGACAAAACTGCAAGTATTAGAACTAGAATCAAATGTCGTGTTTTTTGTTTGAACGAAACACTCAGCATGACTTTATGGCAGATAAAATGAAGGAAGTATATATCATTTCAGTTGGGTTTGGTTGAAGACAATGTGCTAAGCAAAATCACAGCTCCAAAAATCTACCAGAATAAAATAGAATTCCTATTCATCATTGGCCGAAGAAGGAAGATCAATTTATTTGCTCCGAAATTGATCTTTTGAAACCAAAACCTTGCCCACGATTAGGGTTGTCAAACGAGCCGACCCGCCCTCTAGGCGGGGCGGGGCGGGCTGGCCTGCCAAAATTAGGTAGGTTGAAAAACTCACCAAAATCAATCTGCTAGAACCAACTCAATCTTAAAGTAGAAATATTTGGAGCTTGATTATTAAGTCTCCAATTTTAGCAAGGTGAGTGGATTCTTACTTACCCTTGATGCCTAAATTGTTAAATTTTAACTTGTGACTCAATGATTCTATTTGAGTATGATTTGGAATAATTTTAAGGAAAGTAATATATATATATATATATATATATATGTGTGTGTGTGTGTGTGTGTGTGTGTGTGTGTGTGTGAAACTTATTATTATGTTCCACAGTATGAAAAATATCTTAATTTTGATATTGTGAAAGTATGAATGGTATGAGAATTATGAAAGTAATTTATAATTATATTATGGGATCCGCAATAGAGTGGTGGTAGAACCACTAGGTGCACCTAGGTCGCAACCTTTATCAGTTGAGAACAGTTCTTGATGAATGGTACTTCTGTCAGTGAGTGCAGTTCCTGATAGAAGATTGAGTTTTATAATGAATGGTTCCTCTGGATGAAAATGCTCCGGAAGAGAACAGAAAAGTTAGTATTTTCCTTCGGTAAGTGCAGTTCCAGAAGGTGAGAATCGGGTTACCCTCTAGTTGAGATTTATCCTCTAGAGTGGGAATACTATTTTCTTAGTTTAGGTTCTCCCCTTATATTGTTATGGATCCTAGGAAATTTATATTTTGATTGAAGTATTACTGGACATAATGTCTCTTTAAATTTCATATAATTTAAAATTATTGAAATATGACTATGAAGTAAAAGTTATTTTTCTTCTGGAATGTAAGGTGCATTAGATGCTTATTATGTTTAAAAAGTACAAAAATGAAATTTCATATTATTTTAGCAGTAATGCACTTTACATGTGGGGGTTTATGTATCAATTGGTGAGTCTGATCTTCATTCACTGAGTCAGTGAACTCACCCCTCAAATTTTAACATTTTCAGATCAGGTCCCTAGTGAATTTTCTTCAGCTCTGTCTGCTCCCTTTGAACCTGTTGATTGACTTGGTAAGCAACCTTCTGAGTAAAAGTGGAGTACCTTAGTGAATAGTTGATACTGTTGGATATGTTGTATTCATTTACATTTTCTAAAGAAGGTTCTTAGTCTGTAAATGGTAATTGCATAATTTATATGTAGTTAGTAGATACAGTCCATGTTGGACCATTTATTGTTTTATGTTTGAGCTATTGAGGCTTCTGTTTGATGGTGGACTTGTACACCTTTGTTTTTCATATATTTGTACCCTGAGATAGTCCATATTTCAGGAGAAATTTTGTCAAAATTTTTAATAAATTATTGACTTAGTAAATTTTTATGAAAGTGTATTTCAACTTTATTATTCATTTAAGGATGATTATAAATGACATTAATTGCATTAGTATTTTAGGCTGATAGGTAAAGGGTAATTTCTTACGCCGGTCACGTGTCCTAAAATGGGGCTTGAAACATTCCATGTACAATTTTCTCCATTTTTTTAATTTTAATAAAATTATAAAAATCTATTTTAATAATTTATATTTATAAAAATAAAAAAAATATTTTATAATTTTAAATTTAATTTTAACAAATAATTAATTTTTAAAATTTGTGATAAAGAATTTTTTTATCCAAATACAATATTAAAAATATTTTTACATATCATTTTTAATAATTTTATCTATACAAAAGTATTTCTACATTTTTACATCTAAACAAAATAAATATGTATTTTTTAATAAAATTACTTTTACATAATTATATCTAGACACCAAATGCTTTTTATTTCATAAAAAATTAACACTTTTATTTAAAATACTTGTTAAAAAGTATAAATTCATTCAAACATCTCCTTAGAATTTCTCCTAATGGGTGCTTAAAATTGAAGAATTTGAAGTGGGTATAGATTTTACTATAGTGGTTACTTGTGAATAATGCTATAAAAATTCGAGTTATAGCAGTGAAAACAATAAACATCCCAAATCCTGCATTGTTATACCAAATATTTTAGAGCTGATTTCAAAGAGGTTGTGGCAAAAGTAGGCCATACTGAATGGGAGCAACCAGATAATACAGGGGAATACAATGACAAACAAGAATCTGCAGAATTTCTAATATCATGGGTCATATTGTCTGTCTTAGAAGAAATCAGTAGAGTTTGTAGTGGGATGTGTTTGATATGTATATGTTTGTGTCTGAGTTCCACAAAGAATGCAAGGGGTGGAAGTAAATGCTAAAAGGCTGATCCGGTCGTCAAGGTGGTGGGTCGACAACGTCCTAACTAAATCCGCCCTTGTAGTGGGATGGTGGCCAATCCGTCAAAATTTTTTTAAACATATATTAATATATTATTAAATAAAAAATTTATTATTTTACTAACTAAAACTTGTACTAAGTGAATTTGTTCTTGTATTCATTTTACCAAAGCATAAGCATACAAATAGAATTTAGTATGTAGAATCTATTATGAGAATTTTAATTAATTTTAATATTGACTAAAATTTATAAGTATTATTTAAAAATTTAACTGCATAAAATTTAAATTAAAAACAATTTAAGATCATACTTTCATAAAAAAAAAACATACTTGGATGAAATTTCTTTTAATTAATCAAAATTGAAAGCATAGAAGATTTTTATCAAAAGATCAAGGAGTTATTTATATTTCCTTTTAATATTTTAATAGATATCTCATACAACTTTCATTTATCACATGAAATCAAACATTTTGAAAAATGTCAAATCCTTCCGGAAAGAATTTAGAAAAATGTGTGATATTGGATCTCTATAAGTTGTATCCAATCTATTAATAAAACTAAAAAAGAAATATCATTTAAAAAAAATAATTAATTATTTACTTATTTTATTTTTATCCACAACATCTAAAATAATAATATAAATATATTACATGTCTAAAGTCATATTATTAGATTCTCAATAACATGTGAAATGGATTTAAATTGTGATAATTAAGTCTAATAAAAATTTAAAAAATCAACCATATCAAATTTTAGAAACAAAGAAAATAAATCAATTAACAAGAAAATGATAATGACTCTAAAAAAAAAGGATCAACCCCCTCAGTTTGTCAAAATAATAGACTGAATTTTCTCATTCCAATTCAACTTTTTTGTATGATAGGCTAGGCCAATCCAGCGAAACGGTTTTCACATGGGACAACTGCCCCCACGATCTGTTACTTTGTAATTCACTTTCTTTTGGGCCTGCCCCGTTTCATTAACATAAAAAAGAGTGTAAATTTTGGCTAAATTAGAAATTTAGGTTTTTCTACGAATTTTAAATTAACAAATTGTATATTATAAGCACCTTGAAATAAATTTTCAACCTTTTTTATATACTGGTTGAACTTTGAAGTTTAATCATTATAATTTCCTAAACAATAATGAGTTTAAAAAATAGCATAATATATGTAAAAGCTATCATAGACAATCATTATACACTAACGTGAAAGAATTGTAAGCTCATTGGGGC
>JASKGM010018103.1:21515-31657 GCA_034509205.1 Ceratonia siliqua
ATTCGGTGGGCGTCGTGACTCGCCTAACCTTCTACTTTTATACTCTACCTCTTGTGAGTTGTGAATAGTGATACAGCGTGAAAGAATTGTAAGCTCATTGAGGCATTCGGTGGGCGTCGTGACTCGCCTAACCTTCTACTTTTATACTCTACCTCTTGTGAGTTGTGAATAGTGATACAGCTCGCATCTGTCCTTGGAGTCGACAGAATATGCCGAAAGAATAAAGGACTAACAGGAGTATTGAAAGAAATTAGACCAAGAGAGGAAGAGGAAGGGAGACGAAAACTGTAAGAGGCTGATCATCTGATGGCTTCTATGGAGGGTCTAATGCCCATAACGAGGAGCGTTCTCGCTTCTTACTATGACAGATACCCTTTGAAACCTCTGTCTGATGATGTCTCTCGCCTTTCTTCTGAAATTCGTTCTATGGCCAACGCTTTGCTCAACGAATATCCTCCTACCCAAGGTTCCATTTTTCTACGCATTCTATTCATTTAATTGTAACTCTGCTCTCGCCTATACTAAATTACTTACTAATTACCCGAAACAGCTGAACTAGTGGCCTGTAGTTTCTCTGCTGCAGATGAGTTTGAATTAGCATCAGCAAGTAGTATCTTTTTCTTTTTTTTTTTTGATCTGTGGGTTTAAGTTTAACTGTCGCCTGCTGCATCTTACTGTCTTCAAATGGAAGTGTTTGGTATGCTATGTAGCATAATGGAATGTTAGATAAATTGGGTTTGGGGGTTTGCATAGGGTGTCTGAGAATCCAAGATCCCCACATTGTTGGGCTGAAAAATGAAAATCCAAGATACCCAGAAATATTGGATATCTAAGTACACTCTAGATAATAAATTTGTAGTTAAATATGTAAGATTATCATGTGTAACCAAACATGGGCATCATACATAAATCTTGAATAACTTTTAAATCATACCAAACATTCTCATATAATAACATCTATATATATTTAATACCCACATGTCCAAGATACCTAAAAATGTGCAACTACATTCCTAAAGGAGAAATGGAATGCAGTATTATTTATCCTGGAATAAAGGGAAAAAAGTTATTGTGTATAGTATCTGCACCTTTATCTTCAACTGTTTTTTCTTTTAAGTAGATTTTATTTATTTATTTATTTTTACAAGCTTATTTGGGAGTTGATGTCATTCCAGGGGAAAGCATTTTAATAGATGAAGCTGACCGACAACCTCCACATAAAATTGATGAGAATATGTGGAAGAATAGAGAGTATATTGAAGAAACGGTATTTTTACTTGAAAGGTCAAATTGGCCAGAGGGGGTAAATATGTTCTTTCTTTTAATTATATTTTTTTCTGCCTTTCAACTCACTTTTATGAAGGTGATATTTTTAACCCTTGAACACATAACATGGAAGCATTTTCAAGTTTCCCTTCAACATGATTGCATTAATATTGACTTTCTACTTGATATTAACTTTATTGAAGTTCAACCAAAACTTTGAAAATGGCAAACATTCTTAGGTAGCTTTCACGTTGTGGATGCAGCTTAAACAGCAATCCACACTTGATGATGTTGAGTGTACTATTATGCTTGGGCAGCTGAAAGACAAACTTCATAATACTTTGAAGATTTTGGAGTCTTTCCAAACTAAAAATGCAGAACATGTTTTTAACACAGGTACCTCCTTGCCTTTGTCTTGAGTTAGTTGCTTTTTGTCAAAGACCACTTCAGTCCAAAAGCTTAAGATTTTAGGAGAAGGCCCATGAACAGTTTTATTATAATCTCTAACACACCCCTTTATGTGAAAGCCACATTTGGGCTTGAATCGTTGACTAGCATAGGCCCACCAAACCTTGTGCTGAAATTTCAATTTAATTATGAAGAATGGGGGTGGCAAGGATCAAACTCCTGACCAAGTGGTCATAAAGGCTCTAATACCTTGTTGAGATTTAGGGTTAAAGCAAAGGTATGGTTTGCCAAACTTAGGGCTAAAAGAGAAGCCACACTTTAGCCCTTGTACCTCCCTTTATAATACTATGAAATAGAGTTTAAGTACAAGTTAATCTCCTAGAGATAAAGCAAAGCAATCTGAATAAAACTAGAAGACTACCGGAAGATATAATTAAGATAATATTAAGAAGAAATAACCCTTTAGCACTCTTACTTAATTTGTAGCACTTATCGTTATAGGTTTCTCAAGTCTCAACACTTTTCAGTAGATAATAAACTTCTAATTGCCTGTGTATCAATTATTATTGGTTATGGCAAAGTTCATTTTTGCTGGCTTTTGTCAAAGCGTTTGTCAAATTTTTATGGATATAATTATGATATTATATTTGTTGAACTGGAATTAATGAAGCCACACTAAGTCTGTAACCTGCATACAGTAAGCATAAGAAGAGACATAGAAAAAAAAGAAGATTAGACATGAAGGTTTCTTCTATAATAACTCCAAGAAGACTGAGCCTGTAAAAAAGTAATTCACTTGCGGACTTGATATCTTAAGTCTTCTTTTTATTCTGAAATTTGTGTTTTTGGTTTTATAGCCCTGCCTAAAACTCTAAACTAGTATACAGCTGTCTGTAAATGGTAACACTTCACCACAAACTATCTTCGCCGGCCAAGAAAAAGTGTACATTCTTTAATTTCTAACATGACATAACTGATTCCATTAGTGATCAATGGAGTTTCTTTTTCTATTACCCTATATAAGAGCAGCTAACCATCATAAAAACACTCCAAATAATATCTGCTACAAAATAAGAGTATTGGAGTTGGCCAAACTTTTTTGCATTGTTTTGTCCAGTTTGGTTGTATGTGTCATATCATATGTTATTGCCTCCTGAGGTTGGAAAGGGGTTCTGGCTAAGGGTTAGTAGAACCTGGTACTGGAGTATAATAATCACATTATTCTGGAGGAGGAAAAGTTATGTTCAAAGCCTTATATACAGGTTTACTATTTCAACCTCATTCCTGAACTTTTATTGCTATAAATTCTAGATCTAGATTGTGATTTTTCTTCTCATTACTTTTACCTGTGTATTCAGTTGCATCTTCTTGGTGTTTTAATCAATTTCAATTTTCAATTATGTCATGCCCCAAAACCAGGCATGTGAAAATGCCATGCATGTGAAAGCAAGGCCTTACACACACGTAAGATTAAAGGTAGAGTATAACAAAGCCTTCCAGATGATTATATAAACCAGAGCAACTAAAATGCCAAAAATGTTATTAAAAGACTTTCAAGTACATCAAAATTAATCCATAGACATCATAAAATTCTAGAAAAAAGTTGATTATTTCTTTCATAGAAATCCTCAAAACCTACTTAAAGAAATAATCTTCCTAACAGTATTTCTAACAAGTTTTCCTCAACCCAACAAGCTTGCTCAAAATCTGTAAAATGGTAAATAAATCTTATGCCTCTCTCCTTAGGGCTTAAACCCCTCCATGCATAACCAAAATCAAACCTCTGTTTTCTCTCTAACCCATTCCCACCTCACCTCAAAACCACTTCTACTTTCACTGAGATTGTGGAGCATTCAATATAGGACCCCCATAAAAGCTGAGCTCAGTCTAAATTGCAAATAAAACCATAATCCTCAACTTGCCACTCACCACAAACTTTTCTATTTTACACCATGTTTATCCTCTGCCATTAACCTCAAAGCCCCCTCTATTTCCATTATTCCCTTTTTGTTTTACTAAAAAAATTATTTTTTCAGAAAAACTTCTTCCACTGTTTTCTTTTTGATATTTTAATTTTGAAGAAAAATTATTTGGAATAAATTTTTTCAAACCTGATTAACCTGGCTCAGACCAACCCAATTACAATCAGTTTGGGTTGGTTTGTTTTAACAGAATTATTGTTCTCTCAACCTTAACCAATCCAATCTGACTATGGCTGATTGGGCTGGATTGTAAATTCCCCAAACCTGAACCAATCTAACCTGCGAATGCCCCTACTATTAGTTTCCCATCTCTTGGGTCTTTGATAACCTCTTTCTGCCTGTCTAATAATGACTGCTTGCGATTCTCCTCCTTTAGTTTGTGTATATAGGTGTTTGCCCTATGGTGTCTGGTTCACAGTTTGTTAGGACATTGGAGCTAATGCTCTCCTTTCTCTTTCCTGGTTTCTGTATTTAAAGTATATGTTTGATAAAACTGAATATTTTTGTTCTGAAAATTCATAACTGGATTTGTAGTGGTAAACAATTTAAGCACTCAATTTGTATTGTGTGAAAAGATTTTCACTTTGATTCCTTAATGTGTATGAGTGTTAAGTGGAAGCTACTGGCATTCCATAGAGTAAAGGAGGACATACTAAAGGAAACTATTGTCATTTAATATTTTAAATAAGGAAAGGGTTGCTGCTGAAAGCATTCAATGAACTCCCATATACTGAATGTCTTTAGCACATTTTCACTTAAATTCATTTTTGTTAGGTATAAAACAAACACCACTAAATCATCCACTGCTTAAAACTTCCAATTTTTAGCACTGAACTGAGTTTTCAAACAGGGCCCTGAGTGACGCAACTTGATGGTACTGATATGTCATTTAAGGCTTTTTTTTTTCTTTAAATTTTATTTTAAAGCTACAAATAACTGCCTGGCCATGCTTTTTTGATAATTTTTCCTGTCAGCTTGTTAAGGCTGAGTTTCAAATCAACAAATGTATAAGGCATTTTGAAAATTATTTGCAGTTATGACATATTTGCCTCAAGATTTTCGAGGAACTCTCCTTAGACAGCAACGGGAACGGTCCGAAAGGAATAAGCAAGCTGAGGTTGACTCTTTGGTAAATGCTGGTGGAAGCATACATGATCGATATGCTCTACTGTGGAAACAACAAATGGACAGGTGAGAGTCATTTCTTTTGTTTGGCTGGTTGTGCATGGCATTAGATAAGAATATTCAAACAACTTAATGGTTGCAGGAGAAGGCAGTTAGCTCAACTTGGTTCTGCGACAGGTGTCTATAAAACGCTTGTGAAGTACCTGGTTGGAGTTCCACAGGTATGGCTATCTTGGATTGTTAATACCTGGCCTCTATTTCCTTTTTTTTCTCCTTTCAAGCATGCATCTTCTCATATTGTATAGTTATATGGGCTTATGCAACTTGTTTTGGCTTATTAGTAGAATTGTTTCAAAATTTTCAAATAATGTGGTTAACTTAATCCTTTTGTTGTTCTATGTAAAAAATAATCAGTTTAAATGAAGGTAAGTTTAGGTTCGCGCATGAATGACATCATCATCTTGGTAGTTCTGTTAAATTTGAATGCATTTGGACAAAATTTGTAAATTCTTGGATTATTATGTTATCACGTACTATTTTTTCAATTGTTTATATTCTGACATCTTCTGTTTGAGTTGCAGGTATTGCTTGATTTTATTCGGCAGATAAATGATGATGACGGGTACAAAATTAATTTTTTCCAATCTATTCCAATTTGTCTTCCTCGATATTTGCATGTGATAATATATGAATAACAATAATATACGAAAACTTCTTTTTTACTGGTAGGCCCATGGAGGAGCAACGGCATCGCTATGGACCTCCATTATACAGCCTCACCACATTGATTCTTTCTATTCGACTCTTCCTTTCGTTATCTTGGGAACGGTTTGGGGCCAGAAAACTGTGAGATACCATGCATCCTTGGTAGTTTGGTTGTTAAATTTTATGGTTGATTTCATTATGCTACTGTTAGTCAGCTCTATGAATCTTGAACATAAGCAATTGAGAATTTTCTTTCTTGCAGTTTAATGGGGGTTAAGGGTAAATGCATTTTTCACTGAAAAAAAAGTCCTGGAATTAAGTCACAATTGATCTGATTACCTGCTTTATGTATCTAAAAGAATGGTTTTTGCAAATTGCAATTATAGCAGGCAACTGAAAATATTCTTGTTAATATTTGACATTCTGGCTTTAATTATGGGCTTTTTAATCAATTGCTAGTGAGTTGGAAAAATAGTCAAATAATCATTGAAAGAAAGAAAAAGTGTTCATTTGGTGATTAGTTTTTTACCCAATGTAAAATGATGTTATTAGAAGTATGTCATGGGTGATCTGCTACAGCTTCAAACTACATAGTGGCTGCTGGAATTGACTATGATTGTCAGAAATTTATCCTTGCCGTTATCAAGGAATCTATTATGAGTTAAAACTTTTAAACTTTATATCATGGACTCCATCAATCTCGTGAACATCAATGTTTGATTGGATTTGAATTGTTAATATTAGGACATGTCAGGCTTACAAGTAGAAGATTTTAGGCACCGAGTGATGTAGTAAAGTTTACGCCTTGGAAATATTTTTTTTAAGAGGGAGGGTTGAGTATTGTGAAGATGCACCTTGTTTTCTATTATTTGGTGTATGTAGATTAAGTGAAATTCCAGAATATTTTGAAGTCAGTTCTAGTAAACTTTTATTGTGGGACAAAACTTCACATCTTCATTCTCTTTGGTGTCAGCTTTTGGGTTGCGTAGGGGGATTCTGGTTGTGGGTAGTTCAGGGACTTTGATAGTTTGATTCTATTTGAGATGGGGCATTCTTGTAATATTTAAGTTTGTTTTTTTTTTAATTTTGAGTATAGCTCATTTTTTTTTTTCAAATTTTCTCTTTTCTCATAATAAATGTTTCATTTATGAAAAAAATGTAAAGCTTACTGAAAAAGATTATTGATGCATTAATCCCTAACTTCAGTTTTTAACTTCTATAATGACTGCTAGGAATTCTCTCTGCTTTTGTTTGTCTGTTTTGGCTTTGATGTAGATATAATTTGGAGCACTATAGTAACTCTCTCCCTTTCCCTAATCTATCTGGGTAATCTGATAGGAAAAGGGAACAAATGACCGTCCTGGAACAAGCTGTTGATGTCTACACCATTGAATTTGAAAGGTTCATCAGATTTATTAGGTACTGTTATGCTCATACATTCATGTTCATGCTCTGGTAGTCTGTCATTATTGATTGTTAGTAATCATTATGCTTCTTTTAAATTGGTGCGTACATGGTGTGCATGAAGAATTTATGAAAACTATTTACTGATGATTATGTATATATAAGTATCTTGGGATAGTGGCTTTCCATATTACAGCTGATTAAGTGTGCAGAATGTTGTACTGAGTGTTGGTGTTTGACGTGTTGTTCTTGGAGACTGCTCCTTTCTTCAGGTGTTAGTTTGTCATATGATGGTTCCAAGTAAATTTTCAATCATAAATTACTCATATATTCTTTTCATCTTGTTCTTTTTAGAGCTGTCAAAAGAACTGGTTGGGCCCGCCGGGTTGGCTTGTCAAGTTCGTTTAATAGGGCGGGTTGGGTTTAGGGTATTTCAACCCGCCCCGCCTGCATGAGGGGTTGGGAGGCGAGCTGGCTCGTTTGCTTTTTTTTTTTTTTTTACACTCACCTCACCTATTCGACTCATGGCCTAGATATGGGATGGCAGCGGAACATTTGAACGTGGAGGTGATATCACTGGTATGGGATGAAAGGAAGAACAAATTATTAAATGAAAATTGCACCTGTTGGGATTCTAACCCAGCTCCCCTCAGCTGTAACTTCAACATTTTACCACTAGTCCACAGCTTCTGATTGGTGATATATGTCAACCCGCCATTGGCGGGCCTGCCCGGCTCCCCTTGACAGCTCTATTTGAAGATAGGAGTGCACATTCCCTTCCTTGTTTGTTGTGTTCTGTATTGCAAGGATATACCTGTTTTCATGTTAGCAAAAGGTAGTGCAAGTATTTGGGATCTCTGATTTTGTTCTGTCCAAGATCATTGCATAATTTACTTCTTAGTGACTTGGACATTGCACACCATCTATGCATTAGAATTGTGTTCCTCTTATAGGAACTGACTTAGAATCGAATGAAAGAGTCAAAAGACTCTTTGAGATGTCTAATATTCAGATGAAAGTGAAAACAGAATTACAAGTAGTGGATATTCGATAGATCCACCAACTCTCCCCAAACAATCTACTTAATTGCCTCCTTTCTCTCTTGATGCAGGGACGGGGGAAATGGGATAGAAGTCCAGATATAGGTTCGGACTAGAGAGTCTGTCGAGTCGAAGAACCCTAGTTCTTCTCAGAGAGAAGTTCTCTGATATAAGCCAAAATATCATCTAAAACTGATTACAATAACTACAATAACCCCATATATCGGGAGAGGGTTTCTGCCTAAGGAATAAAAAAGGTCATGTGATAACCACGGACCAACTAACAGATGCTAACAGGAAAACAGTAAATTACAAGGAATTAAAGCTAAAACAACAGAGACATAATGGCGACAAAAGACAGTATTAAAAACAGGATAAAAGGCTAGCAGAACAGTTTCTTGGAGATGCTCCTGCATCATACTCCCCTTCTTGACATTGTGCTGGTGCCTTCAGAGCCTTTTCCTGACAATAAGCTTGCCAAGATATCAAGAATAACCCCTCTTCTAATATGCACTCCAGCTCTTTCTTTGTAATCCGGGAAATCTCACACCAATGGTCCACATAAATCACGGATGTCAAATAGGATCCATAATTAACTGCTGACTTCACAATAAGAAGATAACCAAGGGGAAGCCAATACTCTTTGTCCCATGATGATGTTGACTTTGCCAACGCACTTGACATAACTGGGGTTGATGGGAATTGGGAACCATAACTTGAAGTCTTCGAATTCTTAGAATTTTCTAGCTTTGATGGCACAAAAGAAGATCCTTCAATGACATGACATATACGAAAGTTGTTATGGTAATTCAACAACACCTGAACTGATATGGTCAGCTCATTGAACCCCGTAACAATATTTTCTTGCAGCTGTATAGAGACTAATTTGTGAAGACTAATCTCCAAATCCTTCCTTCCAGCAATATTGAGAAAAATACCTGGTGAAAGAAACTCAGCAGCTTTAGTTTTAAACAATACAATATCTTGAAACAATCTTAGTATCACATCATTGCAGTAGGCAATCAACGAATACACCAACGGGCATATCAACATATCAAAAGATTTTCCATGACTCACTATTGGTGAAACACTGAGCAACATTCTGCTGATGCTCGCCTGGGCATTGGATCCCAAGATAATTTGTGATGCCAGGCCATCTTTGGAGTCAAGAATCCCACTGGGCAATTTATCACCACAAAGTGGCAGAGCTTTAGTATCAAGGAGTGAATACATAGTTTGGTTCTGGAGAATAGGTGCTCCGGATTTGCTTGGCATGAATAGCATCATTACATAAATAAACAGGACCAATGTCGTAAAAGACTGAACTTATTGCTGCTTGACATGCCTCAAAGCCTTCCATCCACTTCCAGGCAGATGGAGGTTGTTCGTCATCAATCTTGTTAAATGCCAAGATGAGAGGCAAGCATGTCTTGTATAGGATATTACACGCATACAACATGCTGCTCATAAAAGTACTGGGACTTTCTGAATGGGATATATCAACTACATCATGTTGATCATTCCACAAATGCGTTGTTCCTAAAACTCTGATGAAGTTGGAAATCCATGACGCAGCATCCTTATTATTTTTCTCTAGGAGCTTCAGTTCTGGTATATTAACTGAAAAGTTGCCCATTCCTCCAACACCGAACCAACGCTCTTAAAATTCATAGAACCTTCTAGTATCTCACCACATTGAGCATGGCAAGATTCAGCTTGATTTAAAAAATTCTGAATCACTTCTATCTCTGAGAGCAGCACTTGATATTCCACCATTTCTGCATTCAACTTGTAAATAATATCAGCCTCGATTGGGCTGGAGTGTTTTACTGAAATGCACCTTCTAAAACTATGCAGCCATGCCTTAGTTGAAGAAACCTTCTCTTCTAAATTCTCAATCCCCTTCACATAAGCTGGTGAGTTGCAAGCTCTTGAGTGTAAAGATTCCAACTCAGACATATCTGAATACGGAAGCAAAATAGTATCAATCTCCTGAATGAACAACATTGCCCCTTCTGCATATCCCTTCAACTTATGATAAGCAGGCTCATTGTACGGTCCAGAATTAAATCTTAGGTCTGGATGATAAGGAATAAGGGGCCGTTCGTTTCTCCTTTAAGGAGAAATGAGAAGTTAAAATTTTGAAAATAATAACTTCTGTAATTTTTTGAGCTGTTCGTATCTGCTTCTTCTTGAAGTAGAAGGAGAAGTA
>JASKGM010018113.1:7388-31647 GCA_034509205.1 Ceratonia siliqua
AAGACCAGATTTGAAGACATGAAGAGCAAATTAGGAATGTGTAAGTAACTAGTCAAGGAGGAGTGTTAGATTGATGTGATCGATTGCTAAATGTTTCTGTTTAGTTAATGTTTTGTTAGGTACTGTTTAGTTTGTTTATGAGCCAAAACCATAGAGTTTAAATTTAAATTTTAGCTCTATCATGATTACATGTTCAGATATTATGCTAGATAATTAGTGGCTGGTTGTTTTATGCTCTATGTATAAATATGCTTGTACTTTACTATTGCGAGTGAGTGAATATCAGAAACTTCATTCTCCTTATATACACTCTCGAATCCTCTTCTATATCTTAAGTCCTATCTCTCATTTCTTGTTAGTGTCAAGTCTACATAAATCTTTTAGTAGTAAGTTATGGTATTAACCACTTTCTTTGCCAAGAGTGCTAGTGCTAAGAAAAAGGAGTAGTAAAAATGTCTTTCCATTAAGTATATAAATATATCTACTTGTTTCCTAGCAAATTCAGAGATGAGATTTCATAAATGAGTAAATGAGGTTTGTGTCAAAGTCTTGCGAGCCAAGTTACCTTCTTTCTCTCATCTTCGCTTATTATTCTACTCTGTTCTAGCTCACATCCAAAAAACTCTCTACTTATGTTTTGAACTGGTGTAAAAAACCATATTCTTACCTATCAAAATCGATCCCCAACCATAACTCCTATTTTGAAATCGTAAAGGCCCATTATAAGCCACAACATGAAGATTCCAAAATTTCTCGTGCAATAGCTTTATTTATTTAATTATTTTTTTACATCAATTTTTGTTACATTATGTTTAGGCAATTTGAATTTTTTTTATTGAAAATTTTTGTATTGGTTGCTTGATATTTTGGTTAATGTCAATAGAGTTAGTATGTTTATGTGGTATTGATGCAGGGCATAGTCCCTATTAGTAGGTTTAAGCAGTAACTCAATTCTATTCTGAACAAAAACACTTTAAACTGCCATAAACGCTCCCTTGCATTCTCTACAAATGGTATCAGAGCTTTCTCTGATCTTGAGGGAGCTGGGAGAGAAAACCACAAGAAGAATGATGGTTCAACCAGCTACTTATCCCCTACACCACTAGTTTTTTGTGGAGTAAACTATGGTATTTGGGCTGTGAAGATGAATACTCATTTGAGAGCTAATAAAGAAAGTAGTAGACATTGGAAGAGATCCACCTCTTCTATTGAACAACCTAACCTTGGCTTAAATTAGAAACCACAGTAAAGAGGTTTCCAAGAAATTTAGAGCGCTCACTTGTATTCACCAAGATGTTGATACTCTCAAACAATTTTTACAAAATGATAGAACAAGGTAAATGCAGATTTTATACCTTAGAGGAGAGTTTGAGATTTTAAAGATGAAAGAAATAGAAACCATCAAAGATTATACAATAAGGCTTACGAGCACAGTAAACCTAATTAGGTTATAGGAGAATACTCAGACAAGAGAATTGTTGAAATGGTTATTGTGAACCTACCTAAAAGCTTTGAAGTGAAGATCTCTTCCTAGAAGACTTTGAAGACTTCTCTCAACTTACTTTGTTTGAGCTGGTAAATGCCCTTCAAGCTTAAAAACAAAGAAGCTCTCTTAAACAAGAATATGCCACTAAAAGACCCCTACAAGTGAGACATAAAGGGAAGATCCAACTACACAAAGATGCTAAGAAATTTGCTCGTGAAAGTTATGGTAAAGGAAATAGGGGAGGTGTAGAAAAATAACCGAAGAAAAAGAGATTTCCAACTCGTGAAATTTACAAGAGAACAAGTCATAAGGAAAGTGAATGCTAGTACAAAGGTAAAACACCACCACCCATTTGATGTAGATATTGCAAAGAAATGGCCATGTTGAGAAGTTTTGTAGATTGAAGCAAAAACATAGACAAAAAGGCCAACAACATCAAAAGGCTAACGTTAACGAAGCTGAGGCTGAAGAGGAAATGTTGTTTATGGAAAAGACTAGAAGGACATAGAGGATGGTGAATCATAGTTTCTAGACAGTTGTTGCTCCCAAAAAATGACCATCCCTGAATTTTTTTGCAAGATAGAATCTATTGGTTGCACTATGAAGATGGGAAATGGAGAGAAAGTGGGAATCACTGGAAAAGGAACTGTAAAAATCCAAACTACAACATGTATTAAAAATATCTTTGATGTTTTGTTAGTTCATAATCTTGATCAAAATCTATTGAGTGTGGGTCAAATGATGCAAAAGGGTTACCCATTGTTGTTTTAATATGGGATTTACCTTGTTACTAACCCTCAAAGTCAAGAGTTGTTTGATATTGAAATGAAGAAAATATATTTTCCTCTAAGTTAGAGTTTAATTACTGAGCAAGACTATAAAATAAATATAAGTGAGCTAGACATTAAGTTGTGGCATAGAAGATTTGGACACTATAATATAAAATCACATGTTTTTGCTCAAAAGAAAGATTCAGTTAAAGATTTGCCTATTTTCAAAGTTGTTTATGTAACTTGTTAAATTGGAAAGCAACACATATTGCCTTTTTCTAGTTCATCCACAAGGAGAGCAAATGAGAAACTTCAACTAGTTCACTTACATGTTTGTGCACATATGCCTACACCCTCACTTAGTGGCAACAAATATTTTATCCTTTACTAATGATTTTACCAGGATGACATGGGTGTTTTTCATCAAGTAGAAATCCGAAGTATTTTCGATTTTTAAGAAGTTTAAGGAATTAGTTGAAGCTTAATCTAATTGCTCATTGAAAGCCCTTAGAACAGATAATGGGAAGGAATTTACTTCAAAAGATTTCAACTAGTTTTGTGAAGATTTTGGAGTTAAGCTTCAACTTATAGTCAGCTACTCACATCAACAAAATGGGGTAGTAGAGAGGAAGAATATATATGTTCTTGAGATGGCTAGGTGCATGATATTTGACAAGAAATTGCCAAAACCTTTTAGGTAGAGGTAGTAAATAATGTTGTATATTTGCAAAATAGAATCTTCATTAGAGTTGTCTAAGGAACGACTCCTATTAAAGCAAGATGTGGTATTAAACCATCTATTAAGCAATCGAAAGTTTTTCTTTCAATTTGTTATACTCATATGCCTAATGTTAAAATAAGACTGTTGGATGAAAAAGTTGAAAACCAAATTTTGTGGGGTACAACTCAAAATCTAAGGGCTACAAGGTAAATGACATTGACACAAACAAAATTAATGTTAGCAGGGATGTTAAAGTGAATGAAGATTCATGCTGGAATTAAGAAACTTCTCAAGTAAATAGTGACACAAATTCAGGCTTTGATTTGAATGCCTCAAAACAGATGACTGTTCTTCAATATATAAGCAAAGATTATTCAATTACAAGCTACAATTATCCTACCATCTTTCCTAATTACAGCCCTATAATTACATAATTACAGCAAGATAACAACCCTATAAATGCTAATAAATCATGCTAATTATAGGAAATAAATCAGACTAATTACAGGGAAAAATAGGAGGGAAAGATTTTCGTTGACTGTACAAAACACATATACTAACACCCCCCTCAAATTGAAGTTGGTCAATCAAGAAGCATCAATTTCTCAATCATGAACTAAAGCTAATGTTGAGATAGAGCTTTAGTAAAAATATTGGTTTGATGTTCTATTGAAATATAAGGAAGAACAAGTTCCTGATGATAAAGTGCTTCGCGAATGAAATGACAATCAACCTTAATATGCTTGGTGCGCTCATGAAAAACATCATTCATAATGATCTAAATAGCACTTATATTATCAGCATGTAAAGAAGTAAGAGTAACTTGGGAAAAATCAAGTTCACTTAACAGACCACAAAGCCAGATAATTTTAGAGCAAGCGGCCGACATGGTGTGATATTCTGATTTGGTGGATGATTTAGAACGTTGATCCTATTTCTTACTTTTCCAATAGATAAGAGCATTCACAAGAAACAAACACAAACCCGTAACAGAACAACGAGTTTCTGGACAGCCAACCCAATTGGCATCAATATAACCAACCAACTGACAAGAGTTCTCAAATGGAAAGAATAACCCATGACAAGATGTGCCTTTAAAATATCAAAAAAGATGATAGATAGCAACCAAATGAGATTGACAAGGAGTTTGCATAAACTGACTGACCTGCTGAACGGTAAAAGAGATGTCAGGATAAGTAATAGTCAAATAATTTAAACTCCCTACAAGTTGTCGATACATGGATGGATCAGATAAAGGATCATCACTATCCTGGAGAAGTTTCAAATTGACTTATATAGGAGTAAGAGCCAAATTACAGTCCTGAATCCTAGTTAAGGAAAGAAGCTCCTGAGTATATTTATGCTTATGTAAGAAGATCCCATGCGGACGTTGTTGAACCTCAAGGCCAAGAAAATACTGTAGAGAACCAAGATCTTTCATGTGAAAGGAAGTCTGGAGATGTTGTTTGAGTTGTGTAATAAGTTACAGATCAGAGCCAATGATTACAATGTCATCAACATAGACAATAGGAGCGATAAACCTAGTAGACTTATGATGAAGAAAGAGTGAGGAGTCATACTGACTCTGGGTAAAAGGGAAGACCAGAAGAATAGTACGAAACTTTTCAAACCACGCTCTAGGTGCCTGCTTTAAATCATATAGTGAGAGCTTTAAGCGACAAACCTTAGTAGAAGAATTAAGAAAAAGACCAATCAAGGCGGCAATAGCCATAATAGTTCGAATAGTAGTCATTTTAGCATAGGGGCAAATGTTTCCTCATAATTAAGACTATATTTCTAACAATTTCCAAGAGCCGCTAGATGTGCTTTATATCGATCAATAGAACCATCAGTACACAATTTTATAGTGTAGACCCATTTACCCCCAATAGGTTTGACTCCTGACGGACATGAAACAATTTCTCATGTATGATTATCTTGAAGTGCCTGAAGTTCCTCTTGCATAGCTTGTCGCCAACCCTCATGCAAAGAAACTTGAGAATAACACTTAGGGACAAAAGTAATATCTGTAATGGCCTGAAGAGCAGTAGTAGGGAACCCATACCTGTCCGGGGGTTGGGAAAACTGAGAATATCAGCGAGGTATAAGAGAATTAGGATTAGACGATTGTGCAAATCGTGAAAGAGGCGGGAGGTGGTGACGTTGATACACTATACTTGGCTTAAAATGATTGACAGAACCAGAGGAATAATTGAAAGAAGGAAGTAAAATAGAAGAAGGAACATGATTAGTATGACCAAGAAAATAATATGGATGACTAAAGAAAACCACATTGTGAGAAATAAGAAGTTTATCAGCATCCCCATCATAATACATGAAACCTTTACGACCATTACTATTGCCAAAACAGATAGAGTTGTAAACATGAAGAGAGTGATAATATGGCGAAACAACGAACAAGCGAAAATGAAGAGAGTCGAACTGCGAAGTTTGAAAAGGAATGCGATTAATCAAATAAATAGTAGTAGAGAGCGCTTCAACCCAAAACCAAGGGGAACATAAGATTCAATTAACAGGGTACATACAACATTTAAAAGATAGCAATTATTATGCTCAGTAACACCATTTTGTTGATGAGTGTAAGGGCAAGATCGTTGAGACATAATACCCTTCTTTTAAAGAAAAGTTCAAAAATCATGAGACATATTCTCCATTAGATTTAGAGCATAAGATTTTAATACAGGTAGGAAATTATGTTTCCACATAGGCAACAAAAGCTTGAAAAGTAGAAAACACATAAGCTTTGGAACAAAAGAAATATACCTAAGTAAAACGACTATAATCAACACTAATGGTAAAAAAATATCGATATTGAGCATGTGAAAAAATAGGACTAATACCCTAAACATCAGTGTGAATGATTTCAAAATATTGTGAAGCACGACTACTTTCCAAAAGAAAAGATAATAATTTACTTTTACCAAGTTTACATGAAGCACAATCAAAAGAGGAAAACATAACATTGGTATTATTCAAAGAGCCATGTTTCACAAGGTGAGACAAAATAACAGGATTGGGATGCCCTAATTTCTTGTGCCATAGGTGGCCATTATTAGCAATAGCAGCACAACCAAAAGAAAAAGAATGAGGAACATAACATGATTGAAGAGGAAAAAGACATCCCACTTTAGACCCCTTCACGATCACTTGGCCCGATGTTGAATCCCGCACACAACATCATTATTATCAAAATATACATTATATTTATCCTCCACCAATTGGCCAATAGAAATCAAATTGGAAGATAAGTCAGGAGAAACAAAAATATTGGAAAATAAAGATCTCAACTTTTCAACCTCAGTAATGGGAAGTATACTACCATTGGCTATCTGAATATGTTATGGTTCATCATACTTACAAACATCATGTAGAGACGTTGAATCACCAGTCATATGGTTTGAAGCACCAAAGTCAATCAACCAAGGAAGGTTCAAAAGAGATTGCTTATCTTAGAGACCAAGAGCAGATAGAGCAAAAACAATCATCTTGTGAACCTGCTCTGGTGTAATTAATATTTCACAATATGTCTAAATTCCTTGCAACGATAACACAATTTCGAAGATTGTCCCTTCACTTAAGCAGCATATGCCATATTGACCATATTAGTACTGACATTAGTCGAAGCAATGACATGCTGTGAAGCTTGTTCCTCATGCAGAAGTTCCCATAAACAGATATTTAAAGAGGATACCATGTCTCTTTTGATCCACCCAACAACACTTTCAAACTCTAGTCGTAGCTTCATCAGAAATTGATCTCGTTGAATCTCAAAATGAACTTCTTGTAAAGTAACAAGTGCTTCTCTAGGAACTTTAGACTGCACTATCCCAGAATAATCACTCAATAAATTCATAAATGCAGTGTAAAATTGCTCAATTGACTGACTCCCCTGAAAGAATTTGCCAATTTCCAACTCCAATTGAAATTTTCGTGCAAAATTATCTTAATAATAAATTCATTTAAGATAATCCCATATATCATTAGTAGTGGTGAATGAGCGAATATTATTAACCATATGGAATTCAACAGACCCTAGAAGCCAGAAATAATTCTGACATCCTTGCTTTCTCATTACTTTTGTCCCCTAGCATGATCAGTGGGAGGATTAGAAGAGTCATCAAAATGGCTCCACGATTCTTTTCCTTTGATAAACATTCTAAATTGAAATTCCCAACTAGCATAATTTTTCCCATTAAATTGAACTATAAAATTAGTTTTATCTTCTGCCATAATGTTTTCACAATTTCAACAAACTAACCAAGAACAAGGTCCACAAAGAATCAACCTAAAAAATTAAATGACTACAGCCCAACTAATAAGAGGCCCACTATTCCAAATAACCAAACAACAAAAAACGCAAGTTCACCGGGAATTTTAATATGTTTTTTGAACCAGTAAAAGTATTCTATAGAAATTCTTCAAATTTTCATAATGTAGGAGTGTAAGGCTATTCCCCTACTTATGATACAAAATGTAAAGTTTTCCAAGGAAGATGGAGATGAGAAGACTAGTGCTTTTCTTTACATAAGCTTAATTGAAAGCCTATTGTCTTTAACAGCTTCAAGGCTTGACTTAATGCATTTTACTAGTTTGCTTTTATTTATGTAGAGTCCAAGTGTTGGTAAGATGAAAAGTATTAATTTATATGGGATTTCATTAGGTTCTGCCATGTTTTCATGGAATTCCCAAAAACAAGAAGTTGTAGCTCAGTCTATTGTTGAAGCTGAGTATGTGTAGCAGCTAAAGCAACAAACCAAGCTAATTGGCTAAGGAAAACTCTTAAAGATTTGGGAGTGGAGCAACAGGAGGGTACTAAAATCAAATGTGACAACACATCAACCATTGCCATTGTTGAAAATCCAGTTCACCATGGGAAGACCAAGCACTTGTTTGGTCAAGTTTCATTCTATTAGAGAAGTTGAGAAGCATAAAGAAATTAAACTTGTTTGTTGCAGTTCTAAAGTTTAAATTCCTGACATACTTACTAAAGCTCTTCCAAGGGATAAATTTAAAAGACATAGAGAGTCACTTTGAGTTTACACCAAAATCCCAATGAGAGGTGTTGAGGTAATTGGGATTTTTTTATTGAAACCTTTTGTACTATTTGCTTAAAATTTTGGTTAAAGTCAATAAAGCTAGTATATTTATATTTATTGACGCAGGCATGGTCTCTATTAGTAAGTTTAAGCTATAAAGCTGATGGAAGTAGTTGGTAACTTGTACCAACAAAAGTGTAAAGCTTATATAATGTATTCTTGGGTTGTAAGTCAATTCTATTCTGAATAGAAACACTTTACATTGCCAAAAAACTCCCTAGCATTCTTTACACATCCCTTACATAGGCAATTGCAAGGGATATTTTTATAATTAAAGGACAAGGCTAACAAATAAAAAAAAATTACTCAGGAGAATACCTAAGTGTCATTAGGAAAGTCTAACTTCTCATTGCTTTCCAGCTGACCAAATTTAACATCGAAGGTCTGAAGCATATAACAAATCCTAACAAAACTTAACATTTATTCTAATAATCTATTTGAAAATTTAAATAAAAAATTTGTTAATGTTAGAAATTGTGCAGTTAAAGATGGCATGAATATAATATATTATAAAAATATAAGGTTTCAATGAATACTGTGCAACTGATAATGAAATATCCACATTTAAAAGATGATGAAAACTTATAAAAGGGCAATGATGATCATGTCCAAAATACACTTTTCACAGGAACGATAGTGATGAGTTCTAGGTGACTTTGGTTTTGAGTAGTAGAGACAAAATGTATAGTTTTCAAGTTTGCGTTTCCTTACAATGGGGTAGCTTCCCCACAATATGTTTGGAGGTGTTCCTGCACATTGGAATGTTGTAAGGCTGTAAAAGGAAATGGTAGTTATGGACAAGATTGCTGTTATGATGGAGTGAAAAATCCCACAAAGAAGACTGATAGAAAAGATAAAGGGAAAAAATGGCCACACCCTAGCAACTGCATAAGAAACCATTAAATATATTAGAGAAAATATAAAATAGTGCACATAAAAGTTTCACTCCATCGGTGTTTAGCAAATTCACAAACATCACCATAAAAATAATTTACATTAACATTCATAAACGAAGATGGAAACATGACACTAAAAATGCTAAAAGAAGGGTGTCCAAGTCTAGGATGATGAAGCTAAATTTGGTCTTTATTGGATGAGAGTTATCGGACATAAATGAGAGCAATAATTTGTTCCCATTGTTCACTTGGCCACTAGGTAACTCAAGATAATAAAGACTATGTCTTACCTTAGCATGTCCAATTATCCTCCTCGTAACTTAGTCCTAAAATACACAAGAATCATGAGAAAACACCACACTGCAGTTTAGATCTTTTGTAAGTTGATGAATAGACACAAGATTTGTAGATAACTTGGGTACATGTAGCATTTTTTTAAGAATAATGGATGGATTTAGAACAATGTATCCTTGACCAACAACAATAGCTAGGGATCCATCGGCTATGGCTATTTTTCTGTTGCTAGGGCAAGGATGGTACGTGAGGAATTTGTGTGAAGAATCAAGAATGGGCCATTTGATTAGTTACCCCAGAATCAATAATCCAGGAATTTGAAAATTTTGAACCAGAGGCACTTAAAGCATATAAGGAATGAAGCTTACCAAAATTTTCCAACAAGTACTGTAAACTTCGCTAATGAATCAAGAAGTGATCTCAGCCTTCCAATGTCTTCTTTGTAGAATTATTTATGTTCTTCCACATTGGAATTTACAACATCATGAGACTTGTTTTCACTAGATTAGTCATAGGCACCTAACTTCACTATGTTCCACTTCTAGGTCCTTTATTCAACTGAGAACTTTGTGGTTTCCCATGAAGTTTTCAGCACTACTACTTTGTATCACGGGGCTTTTTGTAGTAGTACGCTAAAGGTTATCCTTGTTTGATGACCGAGACTCCATTCTCCCATCTCCTGAATTTGTAGTTGTTGGGAGTCCCATGCACATCGGATGACTGAGTCGATCTATGGGGGTTTATAAGTCCCTTAGACTCCCTCCCCCTTGAGCTAGCTTTTGAGGTGAGTTCTATCTAAGGGTGACTGCCCTAATTTCAACAGTAGTATTGGAGACTGATATTTTTTCAGTATTAATCTTTGATTTCTAATCATTGATTTTTCCTAACATTGATGATCCTTCAACTAGTTGAGAATAAAGCATAACTTCCCTTTGACTTTCTTCAGCATTAATGATGCAGATGGTCTCATTCAATGAAGGTAAATTCTTTTTCCCAATATATGAATTCTCACCTGATCAAACTCAACATTTAAACCAACAAAAAAAAATCATAAATTTGATCATTTTCAATGAAATTCTTTAATGCAACTGCATCCTCGTTGCACTTCATCACAATGCACAGATAATGATCCATCTTATGCCATAGATTATTCAAGAGATTGGCATATTCAGTGATTGATCGATCTCCTTGTTTAGTGGTAGAGATTTTAATTTTTATATCAAAAACTCGAACAACATCCTTTAGCTTAGAATAAGTTGGTTGTGGGGCTTCCCATATTTCTTTAGTTGTTGATAGAAACATAAACGAATCACTGATAGTATGGAATTCCATAGCCAAGACATGACGACGGAGTCCTCCTCTTCATCTCAAGCATCAAATTTGGGATCTCTCTTCTTGGGCCCAATGCCAAGGAGAGGACTCAATTTTCCCTTCCCTTTCAGAAAGGTCTAAACCACTTGAGACCACTTCAGTTATGTTATTATTACATCCTAAAATATGTATTCAATACAATGCTAGTGCCTATAAGCACATACACATTGCTAGAATTAAGTGCAGGTAGAGGGCCTTGCTATATATTCTTTAGTTCCATATTACTTATTTTACATGTTGTATAGTCTTTACCTTAGTATATATATAATATAGTTTAAGCCTATCTCCTTACACTTTTCAAACTTCTCTTTCTTAAACTTTTATATGATATCAGTGCTACAGGAAAGATAAATTAGGTCGTTGCTATATGTATTAGCAGCAGATTGTTTTGGTGGTTGTGCATTTTTCAGCCATATTTTTGGCGATTGAAAAAAAAATTTGGCAAATAACTTTTTTAGGCCTGTAACTTTTCTTGTCATCCTCCGACCAATTTCTCCTTTTTCTCAGCAATCCTTCGATGAATTTTCTAGTGGTCATCTAGCCACTTATTTCAACAATTTTCTAATGGTTTTTTTGGACTGTGCATCTTTGTAGCCAATTTTCCCATTATGCATTATATCAATGGTACTTTTTTACCTGTTTTATATCATTATTTCTATATTAATTTAGACTAAACTAATAATTTGGTCCATAGAACTTACACCTAATTTTTGTTCAACGCTTAGATTTATTTAAATAGATGACTTAGTGCCATATGGTTGGAAGTCACTTTATGTTAGTCTCTGTTCTCTGAATCACGTTTGCCTTAACAAAATTGTTGACGTAGCCTACTAAATGCTCAATTGACCCCTTAGATAATGACTTGGACTGGTGTTCATAAAGAATAAGAAAGCGATTGGCATCTAGCATTATCACCATTAGGACTAAGGTTATACCAACTCTCTAACCCAAACAAGCCTAACGCGTTTCCATAAAAAAGTCTATCACACATAAAATATCGAAGAAACTTAAAGCCAAGTTTTTACGTTTACATGAAAACCAAAGTCCATCTATTTATAAACTCAATACAAATTAATATCTATAACTCTTTTCCTTAACCAGGCTCATTCGCTCTTCTCACGTCCCACACTTATCTACGACACCTAGAGCCAGACCGACAATTTCTTTTTATTCCCTTTTAATCTTGCAAAATAAATCAAACTCTAAAATATGTTATAGCTTATGTGATGCGTGATATGCATGCTATCTAGATCCTCAACACTTTACCAACTATTTAATCAAATCTGTATACCATGTTATGCTCATATAGATCTTAGAAACGCAAATGAAAAATATCATCTTTTGAAAACCGTGTTTTCTAAAAAACTACATTTTATACAACTGATATTTCAAATACATTTCCATTTAGTTTTGATGAAAACATACATATCCCACAATTAAATATTAAATCCTTTCAATCGAACTTTTTAATATTTTTATATAACAATGGCGGTATCTCACTCTGATCTTGCGAGTAGAATTCATACTCAAGAGAGTCCTCCAAGCAGCAGGTCTATGTCTTGCTAGTAACATGTCTTCTCTAACCCGGAATTACTCATAGATGGTAATGCAAATAATGTAACCTCTCCGGCTAGGGTTGGTTTTTACCCTAACGGTATACTCCAACCTGAAATTGTCCATCAGCCTGAAAAAAAAAATCTTTACAACCTAACTCCTACAAATTTACAAAGATAGAATTTAAACTTATGACTAATGCACTTAATTATACATCACATACTTACCTTCAACATTAGGCAAACTTTTTGTGAATTTTTTGGGGGAAATCATAAAAGCTTACCCGTCAAATAGAAAACCATCTATTCTTGTTTTCAATTTTATAATATGTTCCTTTATTGTTTTTCTTCATATTGCAAGAAACTCATCTATCAACGCTTAGATTTATTTAATCTTGACTATAATATGTTTATTTAAGGATGATTATTGAATTTTCTTACCTTTCACATAAAATCACTCATTTCACAAGATGATTCATATATTTAACATAGGATGAATTAATTGACACTAGTGTCAATCAATATCAACCTTACATTATTGCATAATTTTTAATAGAATGAGTTTTTCACAATCCAGAGTTGGATTAAAAGCTAATACCGAGATCTTATATACAAAAGTTTGTTTTAATTCAAAGTTATTTTGTAAAATATAATATTCAAATATAAACAATCATAAACTATTTGATAACATACTTTATTAATATCTAGTCCTTTTAAATTATGATATACAAGATCAATATAATAATTACTTTAGTTTCAATAGTTGGATCAATGAAAATCGCATTTGAAATATTAAGATATGTTAAAATGCACTTTTCGTTTCTTAAAGTTTAACATGAGTTCCAATTTTGTCCCAATTTTTTTTTCAATCATCTTACATTTTATTTTAAAATGGTGCAATGTTGTCCCATTCTAAATCACACGAGTTCGGTAACCTCCCTGGAAAATCACCTTCAGTTCGTCGAATTCATGGATGGAGTGCGGATCCAGCTTCAATCCGCAAACTACTCCCGCTCTAATCGATTGAAATTGCCGGAGTAGCAGACGGCGAAGATAAAGTCAGAGACTTTACCGGGGATTACTTAGGAGACGCCGGAGAGGGTGATGCTGGCAATGGCGACTTGGTTGTTGGCTTGGGAGAAGGAGCAGGTGAATTACTGTATGCTTGAACTTAATGAGAAAGTGTGAAACAGAGACCAAATAAGAGAAGCAGAAGTGGGAAGTTCATCTTCGCAGTGCGAGAATGGAGCATCAAAGATTGGAAAATGACACCACCGTTAATAGAAGCAGAGCCTACAAATTTGTGTTTGTGGGATGAAGAAGTTGGGATATTAAGGCATATTATAAGAAGAGAGTGAAGAAACAAAAGGTTGTGATTATCATAATTGAATAGAAATGTGAGCAATGGTTCAGTGGATAAAGAAAGTAACACTTGTCTATTGGCAAGCTGCAACACCCTTAATTTGTCCAAATACATTATTTTTATATTATTGTAAATTAAAAAAATTTATCAGGTGTTTTTCTTCTTTTTATCTC
The DNA here is from genome assembly GCA_034509205.1 of Ceratonia siliqua. NCBI lineage: Eukaryota > Viridiplantae > Streptophyta > Magnoliopsida > Fabales > Fabaceae > Ceratonia > Ceratonia siliqua. The sequence goes on from JASKGM010018113.1 coordinate 21,133, forward strand.
AAGAGAATTATGCTCAAAATGTAGTTTAAGAGTGTTTTAATTTGAGTTGAGTCTTGTTAGACTGTGAGATTGATATTATATATATGTATATATAAATGTACATATATATTATATATTTTTTAATTAGACACACTGAAGTCACACTTACACTAACAAATATTTACAAATTGACGTTTTGGTACACCCTTTGTCACAACGTGACGGCCGGTGAGATAGCCATCATTTTATGACTTTTGGGCGTGTAAGGGAAAACGTAGAGAAAATGGGAGTCGCCACCAATTAATTAGAAGGATAATTGGGATCCTAAAAAAAGAAGGGAAAACTGGCCCTCGAAACCAGAGGAAAGGTTCGGGAGTCTAATTACGTGTAGGGAAGGTGTTAGGTACCCTACATCGTCCATCCCTAAGGACGGTTACCCTAAATTGTTTGTGCTTAATAATTTTGCTGTATTATAATTACCCCATTTATTAATAAAATAATATTAGACAAAGATGAAAAAATAAATAACTAGACCTGCCTTACCAAGTAAGTGCCTACGTACCCCAAAAGGGATCAAGGTTAACGTAGTTCGAAATTGATTAGTTAAATTGATTAATTAATTAAAAGGGATTAGGACATTTAGGAGAAATTAAATTCCACCTAAAGCCTAGACAGTGAATTTAAGACTTTGGAGAGAATATATCTCTACTAAAAGCCTGTAAAAATCGAGACTTTGGGAAAATAAAATTTCACTGAAAGTCTAAAAAAATAAAAAAAAAATAAAAAATAAAAACTAGGACATTGGGGAGAAATAATCTCCACTGAATGCTAGGGAGAGATAAGATCTCGGGGAAATAAAATTCCACTGAAAACCCAAAAAAAACAGAACTTCGGAGAAGATCAACTTCTACTGAAAGTCCTTTGAATAATGAGCTCTTTTGAGGAAAATAATGAAATTTATTAAAGTTGTATGATAAAATTGAGGTTTATAAAAAGAAACGGGACTGGAATGTCATTTATTGGAAGTTACGGGTCAAAATGCAATTATTAAAGTTTAAAGGGCCAAATGTAATTATCAAAAATAATGGGGATCAAAATGTAAATCTTAAAAGTAATGAGGCCAAGAAATGTGATAATGGGATCAAAATGAAATTTATAAGAGTGACCGGGCCAAACTAGGATTTCTTAAAGTATTAGGCCTAAAATAAAATTTTATGAAAATATTAGGGCCAAAATACAATTCTTCAAAGTTTAAAGGGTCAAATTATAATATTCTAGAATAGTGGGGTCAAAATAAGATTCACTAAAATATCAGGACCAATATACCAATTTCTTTTGAAAATATTGGGACCAAAATTGAGTTTTAGAACATAAAGACTCCATTTTGAAAGTATTTGATTAGGCCATTGGAGCCAAACTTTTTGTTTGATATTTGGATTTAGAATCCACTTTGAAGGTAATTTGATTGGGCCTTTGAAACCCTTTGAAATTAGTTTTAGTGGTCCTTGAAACCTCTTTTTGATTAATACTTAAGGTGGGTCCTTGAAATTTCCCTTTAAGACAAAGTTAAACCAATATCCCAAAGACAAAAATTGCTTCGAAAAAGGTATTACCTGACCAAAGCAAATTTGAAATTAAGCACCAACCTTAAACCAAATTCAAACAAACTACCACAATCTAATTAAGTTCCTTGAAGAAATTGGCCCCGAGTCACCACAGCTCAGAGTGCAAACTAGAATGAATTAGCGAGCAGAAAAGAAAAAGCTAGAATGACTGGCCTAAAACCTGATTATTGAAGATAAACACCCCTTGGCTAGGCCAACCAGTAACCACTGAAATGGGTAGACCTATTCGGATTCATTAGGCTAGAAGATTGACCCATAGGGAATATCTCTCCACGATGAATTGATAAGCTTACTACCTGAAACAACGCTCCCCTTTTCCAGGATTATCCCTTTTTTAACCACCCGCAATAAATTAAAAAGTGTGGAGTTAACAGCAGGGATCCTAATTCACCTGATACCTATTAATTCAAATCTTCTTATTTAACTGAATATGCATTTCAAATCTCCCCTGGTATCCCCGATAAAAACCACTCAACCCAAACTCTCTAGGCCTAAACTGTAACTAAGTTTAAGCAGCACCTAAAGTCTAAACTTTACGTCAGGAATGCAAACCACCCAGAAATCAACATCCCAAACCTCTAAATGCATGAGCAACTGTTGAATAACGTAAGGCGTTTATACACACAGCAATGGAGTCAGATGTAACTCACACAATTGATATTTTAAAAAACAAGCGAACTTCTACTTAAACAGCATGAATTATTCACGGCCAAGTAATCAGGAATGAATTCATACAAACAATCTTTCGCAGTCCAGAATGCTATCCTACCAAGATTGAGAGTAAATTCGCAGAATCCCAACCCGAAAGAGCCAATATCCAGACCTAAAGCCGAATACAATAACTTGAAATTTGTAATTTCCTACCTTTCGAGATGATCTAGGATGACAGAATCCTTTCTGAGAAGAACGAATCCCTTTTCCTTTCCTTCGATTTTATAATTTCCCCTCTTCTCCGGCAAACTCGGTTCTTTCTGAGATCGCTCATTTTTCCTGGAAATCCCCCCTTTTTTGATTCGTGCCTCTTCATTTTTTATATCCCCTGAAAGCTAATTCCTGTTGCTGTTTAACCCTCGATGGCGTGAAGATGAGGGACTCAAAGCATGGGTTTTTGGTGTAGAGTTCCGAGGTGACGAGCAGGTTGAAGTGTCGGTACAGAAGATGGTAGTGTGATTACCGTGATCGAAGGATGAAAATAAAGGGAAAATCGGGGATTACAGAGATTGGGGATGAGGAAAAAAAACGGAGTTGGTGGAGGATGCAGTGGTGATTTTGGCATAAACAAGTGAGGCGCCGAGAGATAGGTTGCGTGAAGGAGGTGCGCAGAGGGTGGAGGTTGCGTGTTTTCAGAGGAGATAGCGTGAAGGTGATGAGTGGAAATGCAGAGGGAGGTTGCGTGGGCGATCCAACAGGGAGAAAGGGTGACAGAGCAGGTAGAGATAGCAGGTGCGAGGTGGGTTTTAAGGTGGGTCACCCGGTTGGAGGCTTGGGTATCCGGATTGTACGGTTTGGACCGGGTTTGGGGCTCCAGTTGGTTTAATTGGGCCAAGTGAGGTTGAGGGATTTTGGGCTCCATTTTTGTTGTTTGGGATGCTAAAATTGCTCTTATTGGGCTCCCTTTTTTTCTTTTCTTTTTTTTTCTTCTTTTTTTTTTAATTTTCTTTTTAACCTAAAATTGGTGAATAATGAAATAAATAAAAAAATAAAATAATGAGAATAAATAAGTGAACTAAAATAAATAAATAAAATGGACAAAAATAGGTGTTTACACCCTTCATTTACATAATGTGATCTAGGTCCTATTCACTAAGTGTTACATTTATTAACAAAAAATGGTGACATGGCAGTTATGTGGCCAACCAAGATATTAAGTGGCAAAATTAGGCTTTTTGTTGCCCACATCAAATCTAAATACTCTTTCTCCCACCCTCTCCTTTTTTTTCAAATCCCTAATTCTCAAAAGTTTTGATTCGTTTTACAAAATTTGACAGTGCATTAGATAAATGGGGGTTATTCCCCTACGGCCTCAAATGAAACTTCAAAATTTTTAAAAAAATAGGTTTTATTTTTTATTTTATTTTTTTAATAATGATAAATCAGTTATAATGTAAAAACAATAAAAAAATTAAAAAAGAATCTTATATTTTAGAAAAGTTAAAAGTTTCAAAAAATATAAATATATTTTAAAAAATTTCAAATAAATAATATAAATAAAAATAAATAAATATTATAAACAAAAAAAGAAAGAAAATATTAAAAAAAAAACTAATATGGGGGGACGTAGCTTAGTCCCCCCTAGATAGTAAAATACCCAACAAACCATTACAATTTCTAAATTTACTTAAGAAAACCCAAAAATGGCAGATCGTTCATCATATTGTTCATACAAGAAGGAACCCAAAAAACTAAAAATGAAAACCAGTTTGAAGGAGAATAAAAGAAGCATCTCTGCAACAAAAATCCAAACGAGTAAGGTGGTCACTATGCTACTCATGAGTAGCAATACTCTATGAGTAGTTTTTTATTTTTTTATTTTTTTATTTTTCTTATAATTTTTTTAGGAAAAAATTTAAAAGAATATAAAATATATTGAAATAAATTTCTAACACAAGTATTTAAAAATAAATCAAAAAACAAAGAAAAAGTAAAAAAGAATTCTTTTATTTTTTCAAGTTTTTTATTCTTTTAAATTATATATTAAAATAAAAATTATAAGAAAAATAAAAATAACTAAAAATAACAAAAAATAAAAAGTTTCTCATACAGTATTGATATTCATGAGTAGCATAGCAACCACCCACCTTTTGCTCACTAAGGTCTTGTTTGTTTGGGCTTATTCTGAGAAAAAGTTACTTTTTTTCAAAAAATAATGTATTCTGATAAAAATATACCTGTTTTTTTGTATTTATAGCAAAATGATAAGTTAATGAAAATGGAGAAAACTTCCTATAAGGAGAAGTTAAAAATTTTAGCTTCTCCTGATAAGGAGAAAAATTAGAAAAGAGAGAAACTTTCATATCCAAAATTGTCTACTATTCTCCAAAAGTCCTTCTCAATTACTGCATCTAAATACAAAATAACTTCTCTTTCAAAAAAGCCCTTCCTCCCGCAAGAGAAGAAGAAAATGCAATTATCTGTTAATCCCAAACAAATAAGCTATAAGAAAATAAGAATTGTTGGAAGTCCTACATCAACAGATTTGTGGTGACTAGGTTCACTCCCTCTCATCTGGAGATATCCAGTCTTTTGTCGTGAGGGAGTGTTGAAAGTCTCACATCAGAGGCATTGGATGGTTAAGTGTTGTATATAAAAGTGAGGCAGCCCTCACCTTCTAAAGCATTTTGTGGCTAAGGAAGGCCCACCACATTGAAGACTGCGATAGATAGACCAGATCCTACGCTACCCGAGATGGGACCAGGTCAAGAAGCATGGACACGAGACACAACAGAAGACACCTAAAAAATGCAAGACACGATACTTCATATATATATAAACAAAATTCTAAATAGATTCATATTTCATTAAAATATTGAACATTTACATTATATTCCCTAACCAAAAAAATAGATATGAACTCTACCTGGATGAAATTTTAATATCCTCTCCAAAAATAAATACAATTACAAGGAATATTACCAAATCATTCTAATTCATCCCTTCACAACAAAAAAACATTCCAGGAATATCACCTATTCATTCTAATATATCCCTTTCTTAACATATTTACTGCATCCAAGCAAAAAGATTAAACTTTAGTTACTTTATTAATCGATGTAATCTTCTTGATCGACCTCAATAACTTCTTTATCATAACTCTTATCTCTATCCTCAGTAAAAGTCACGGCCTTCATTTTTGGTTCATCAAGTGCGAGGTTAGCAACCTCAAGTATTCCATAATCATCAAGTGATCCTATTGATCATTTGCAACATCCTACATCTTGTCACTTTCTTGTTCATATTGTGGGTTTCTTCTACTGAGAGTGAATCTTGTTTTAAAAAAAAAACCATTTTTCTCTAAAAGAAAAATGGAAAAAATGACAAGTCATGTCCAAGTTGTGTCTGTGGTGTGTCTGAGCAGCGTGTTTGAGCCAATTTTTTTTTTTATTCAGAAACTTAGGTATGCGTGTTTGACATATGTCATTGCTATGTTGACACTGTGTCCGTGTCCTAAGTGTGTCTGACACTTGGACACAGCATAAAAATGTCATGTTCATGCTTCATTGGACAAGGATGAGTTAGACTACATTGAAGACTATGATTCCACTTACAAGGCCTTTTTGGAAGGGGGAAAAGGAATATAGATTGTGAGGAGAAATCAAGAGAATAAGGAAAAGGCGAAGGTGGGACAAGCCCTTCTAGTTGTTGCTACCATTGAGAATGTTCATAGGGGAATACTTCACCATTTTCGACAATACCACAGTAAACAATTGAGATGTCGTGGAGAAATTTTTTCAGTGGCTTTCATTTTCCATTAGGGAGTGTTTGGATGGGCTTGTGCTGTTTAGCAGGTGCTTCAAATAGAAGTGCTAAGTTAAAAAAGAAAAACAAGTATTTGGTGTTTGGATATAATTATATAGAAGTGATTTTACTGAAAAGAAGAATATTTTTTGCGTTTGGGTGCAAAAATGTATAGTCACTTTTATGTAGGTAAAATTACTAAAATTGGTATGTAAAAATATTTTTTATATTGTATGTGTATAAAAAGATACTTTATCACAAAATTTAAAATTTATTTTTTTTGTTAAAATTAAATTTAAAATTATAAAATATATTATTAAGAATTCTTAATTTTATTTTTATTTTTATATATTAAAATTTTAAAAATTATTATAATTTTATTAAAATTATAAAAAAATGGAGAAAATTGTGTATGGGATGGACATGAATGGAAATTGGATAACAGTATAAGGGTAATGTTGTCTATAAAAATTTCTTTTTTTCCACTTAAAATGACTTTTTTCCAGAAAGAGCAAAAACTTACTTTTAAAAATAGGTTCTTAGCTTTGTTTTTCCCAAAAAACACTTTAGCTCAAACTGTTGTCAAATGTCATTTTGTCACAAAAATGCTTTTGTTTTTTTTTTTTAAAAAAAAATATGCTTTTAAGGGACAAAAGCTATTCCCAAACAGGCCCTATTAAATTAAGCCCTTCTAGTATATTTTTGCATTATCTTTTTGGAGGACATGGCGTTGGGTTCTTTGTGGATAGGTTATTGTTGTTGGTCGATTTGGATGGTCAAAGCCAATGGTTGCTTCTCGAGGAGCTTGTCCAGGTTGGCGAGATGTAACTAAGTCGACTTGGTAGATGTCATGAAATTCAAAGGTTGCGAAGAAGTTGGTGATAGTTTCTCATAATAGTTTAAAGGAAAGTGAAGGTTGTGGCTTTGTGCAATGGCATTGAGGAGATGATCTACAAGTCTATAAACATGGTGGAAGAAGAAATCTTGCTTTTCTAATAAGAATGTCTGAGTTGGACAATCAAGTAGTCAAAATTCGTCACTTAATACCTTGATTGTTGTCATCATTTTCTATTAATAAATGCAGAAATATTATTCATACACCATCATCTTTACTCCATCCATACACTATCAATATTTTAGCCAGAAATGTTATTCATACACTATCATCTTTACTCCATCCATATACTATCAATATTTTAGCTGACTCGGCTTTATTTTTTCTCATTTTCCTTTCCCATTCCCTCTTCTCTTTCCCTTCTCTCCCGCATTCCCTCTGCTCCTTTTACATCGTATCTCACGAACGACCGCCGCTTCCATCCTCCATCCACAGTCATCGATCGTGGATGCTCGCCTCCTCCATCCACGATCGGCGCTTGTCTCCTTTGTCCATGACTGTTGCTCGCTCCTCTGTAGCTTCTCTTTTTCAATGTGGGCAGGTTTTCTTCTCTTGGAGTTCTTGCAAATTTAAGGCATAACTGTGAGGAAGAGATTATGCATTCAGTCTTCTGCTGTGCTATGTCTTTGAACTCCAGTCATAATAAATAACTTATGAAAATATGAAAGTATGTGAATGGACATTGATATACCATGGCTATGGTTGTCATGACTAGGTTGAGAGTTTATATCTGTAACTAATTTATAAGCCAAATTAAATGCAACATATCCTTGTAATCTGAAGTTGCAGTGGTTCTATGATTGATATGAATTCATAAGATTTTGAATTTATACATTTGGCCTTTCTTATTTGCATCAGCAGGATAGGAGGATCAAATAATGTTGACAATGACAATTTTTTAGGGCAAAATGTTAGAATTTCTACCATATTAATTGGTCATTTTCAATGAGTGACAAGAGGAGCTATAGTTTGTTGTTGCTACTTTATCTATTTGTGCTATTGTTCTCAAGAAAGAAGAAGTAGCAAGAAGTCCATTCAACGGGGCAAGTGTTCTTATGGCGGAGGAGACGACGATTGCGAAAAGAGGAGACGCCGACATGCACGGAGGTTGTCGTGCGTAAGGTTTGATGAAAAGGAGTAGTGAGGAAATGCAGGAAAAAGATGGAAGAGAAGAGGGAAAGAAAAAAGAAAAAAGAAAACAAAGTTGACTCAGTAAAAATATTAATAAAATATTAATGGTGTAATGTTGGTGTAGAGATGATAGTATATGAATAACATTTTAATAATGAATGAGTTAAAAATTAAGACACATTGAACCATTGGCATTGAGTAACTTCATAGGATTAACTTTTAATCCTCACTTTCTAATTATACAGAAATTTTTTTTTATTCTATCAATAAATTATTTTTTAATGTTATAATATAATTTCAAATATAAAAAAATATTATAGAATAACATGTTTTATTATCTAATTTTTATAAATTTAAGCACATAAAATTAACATGATAATTACTTTTAATTCAACAGGTAAATCAATAAAAATAACATTTTATATTGAGATATTAATCCCTCTATTAAATACCCAACTACACATGATTTTCCTAATTCTGCAAATCCCAGCCTTTTAATTAATCATATTTTGGATGTTAATTTCTGCTATACATGCAATTGTGAATTAGTTATACAAATGACAAGGAAATCACAAATGTTACAGATGGCAAATAAATGGTAGTCATGGCCAAATTAAATGTCCCATTCCGTCCTCACTCAAGTTCCAAGCACCTTGAGCCATCTCATCAAATAGCTGGTTCCAATTCCAACTGGAGTACCCCAAGAAAAACCAATGGTCAACTGCGGATTGATTTGCTGACTTCAGCTCTTCAATTTTACCAATTGTCGCTAACTGATCAAGGAAGTAAACTCCCGGCAGGATTTCTGGTAAAGAATTTCTAGAACCTCTTCTAGTCAAAGCTAAAAGAGGCATTCCACTATTCACAACAGGACCTCCAAAGGACAGAGGAGCCTCTTTCAGTATTTCCAAGCCTTCTTCCAGCTCAGACAAAGAGCTCCATTCTAAATGCTTGTTTATGATAAGACCCTGAAATCCAGTTATTTTATCGGCCGCCACAATGAGAATCTTTGATCCATCAAATGGCTTAATTCCCAAAAGCTTTTCTGTGGCAATTAGCACTGAACCAATCACCACATGAGGCAGTGCTTCATGAAATCCATTTGAAACAGGTGGTTTCATCAGGTTAGGTTTGCCCACCTTGTCCAGCCTCCTGTCCTGACCTTGTGTTCCATGATATTTGTTGTTTGCATATAGTGATTCCTCAAGAATATCAGTTTGAGAAGTCCTATACATATTTTGATTCTTGCCTCCTCTTTGGGGAAGCCACAGAACTGCCACCAGAAACATGTGAAAATGTAAAGAACTTAAAAACATATACTCCATCTTAGATTTTCTGTTCAGGTGGGCCAAGGTGAGGAACATGAACTAAGCATAACAAATAAACATTCTATACGGGGAAAAGCCATATTTTGCTCCTCTAAAGATAGGTCCAGTATCAATTAATTCCTCCAACTATTTTTTATATCAATTGGCTCCCCAAAGACTGATTCTGTATCATATTCATCTCAAATTGAGTAGTTAATTGACACAAAGTCAATCTTTGGGGGAGCCAATTGATACAAAATTTCGTTAATTAATACAAAAAATCTATGAAAAAGTTAAATGACACTAGACCAATCTTTCAAGAGCAAAATAGGGTATATAGCAGATTGCTAACCTCCTAACAGTGTTGAGGAAGTTAACAACCTCTACATTTATTTAATTTTTAAGGACCAAAAAACCATCTCTCTCCTTTGAACTGACAATAATGTACGTGCATTTTGGTCATTTTATTTGAAGGGCATAGTAATTACATAAACATTTAATTCATTTTCTCAACACAATTTGAAAAAAAAGACCTAAATATTCCCGCATTTATTGTGTCCTTCAAATGAAATGACAAAAATATCCATACATATATTGTGTTTTTAAAGAGGAGCTTATTTTTTGGTCCATAAAAGAAATGTGGAGATTGCTAACCTCCACGAGATTACAAGGAGATTAGCAATCCCATATTACAGACAACAGGAGGTAAACATATGTTGGGATCATTATTTCAGGTCAAAATTATTTAATCAAAATAACCAGCAAGCCTCATGTAGACGGCATCAGAAACAGGAAAAACTTTCAAGAAAATGACAATCTGACAACAAAATGAAAGGAATGACTAAATAAGGAAATCTTGACTTAACGGAAATAACAGAAAGACAGATCATGACCTAAAAACCACAACTCAGTACAAAGAATAAGATTAAGCAATGAAAATGTGAACCAATGAGATCAAATATCCCATATCCACATTAAATTACGACAAGTGAATATTTATGTTTGAAAAAACAGACGACAAGGAAGAAAATGATGATATGCAAATAGAAGCAAAAGGCAACAGAAATTGGCTACAAGTCAATGACTCTACTACTCAGTCCCTCTGAAGTCTGATAAAGCCTAA
>JASKGM010018123.1:4761-17236 GCA_034509205.1 Ceratonia siliqua
TTCACTTTTTCTCTTATGTTTTTCTATCAAAACTTATGGCACTCGTATTTTTCTCTCTATATATGACGGCCACAATAGGGAAGGTAGATAATTAAATTATCTAATTAATTTAAAATTTAAAATTTTATTATTTAATTGATAGTCTTATTTTATTTAACACTTAAATAAAACATGTGGGGGCTTTCCAATTAGTCATTCTATAATCAAAATTCAAATAAATGTTTTATTTTATTAAATTCCCTTTGACTTAGTCTCCTAGTGAAAGTAGGTTTCCTTGAAAATTAAAACTCTTTTAATTTCCAACATTTATCTACTTTAGTTAATTAGGATAATTAAGAAGATATAGGTTTGAACATTTCAAACAGTTTTCTCCCTACTTGGTCGTCCATTGCTCGATCTCATGGAGATTTAGTGTGCTTCTCTTAAGTTTGAATATTTCAAACGTTAGCTATTAGGATTAATTTAATTTAATGTAATGTAATCAAAGTTTTATCCTAATAAAAGAGTGTTAGCCAAATTTCCTAATTAAATGGGGATTTAATTTATTTTTATCAACTTCTTTAAATCAATTAATTTGAACATTTCAAATATTAATTTACAATATCTAATAAAAATAATTACTTAAGATAAAGACTGTTTAGATTGAGAGAACAATTGTCTTAATCAAAACAACCTTTGTCTAATTAAAATAATACTTGTTTAATTTAAACAACTAATGTAAGAATTAATTTTGTCTCTTTAATGAAACAAATATTTCTTACATTTTCAAGCATACTTAGGACAACATTTGACTCTTTTAAGACATACAAAAAATGTACAGAGACAACTATTGTCTTAAAATAATGTTTTCATCCAAATTTTGACAACTCTTGTCTTAATTAAGTCATAAAATAAAATGCTATCAATTAGTCTCATCATAAATTTATTGCAACTTATTGTGGTCTGAATTCTCTAAACCTAGGTGGGGAATTCATTTGGACTTAGGAATTTCAAGCTTTAATAAATTCAGAATTATTTTAATCTCATTAAGATAATCCAAAGTTTATTAATCATGAAGTCATTTCACCAAAGACTCATGATTGCACTCTTGAAAATTCCTAAAATTATGAGAAGTCAATGTTTAACATTGATTTATTCAATTTTCAAACCTAGTGTTTGTGAACCCTCGTAGCCATCCATTAACAATTTTACCTCTTATGTCAATTTTGTCCCGTAGTCTCATATTTCATTCGATAAGTGACCAGATAATATTTTAGAACTTTTGTAAAATTATCTAAAAATGATGAGTAGCTAATTCATCATTTCAATGGGCTCAGATATGCCACATGTCTTCTTAAAATCACCATAAGTGATGTAATCCTACGAACTCCATTTCCTGGATTTATGTTCCTAGATTTTCACTCCCACTATGATCCCAACATATAGAGTCTTGACCAATGTTACACAAGGGTCATGCCCCGTAGTATATCAAAGGTCACAATGGTCATGAACACGAGTCCATAATCCATCAGGATTTCGGTTCTGCCACTAATGGATGCAATATGTGTGAGTTCAAGTTCAAAGTAATAGTATTAACTTCAACTTGATTCTAATTCATTTAATAGTGTCATTACCTAAAGTCTACTACTTCGGTGATTTGAGATTCATCATTCCCTTAAAAAAGAATCTCATTCTTTCAATGGAAGTAATCCAAACACTACAATCTTAATTGAATCAATGACTGACTCTATTCAGTAACTGTGAATATCGTCTTAGATTCATCCAAAGATACATATCTCTTTTTTGCATAACCCTTATGCCAATGTATCTTGGTTGATTAGAATCTAGGAACCTTAATAGTTAGAAAATAAAGCTTACATAAATAAATTCCTTATTTATTAATATTACAATGTATTTACGTCAAATTATGGAATACAACTTGCTATCCAAGCCAACCTATTCCCAATAATCTCCTACTTGCCCTAAAGCAAGTAAGACATATCCCTAATCCCTAATCCTTCAAAGTGATCCTTAAGGCTTTTCTATGAAAAAGTCTTTGTAAATGGATAGGCCAAATTCCTTTTAGTCGCTATCTGGGTGATGACCACTTCCCTATGTTGTACAACCTCCTATGTGAGATTATATTTTCTCTCAACTGCCTTATGATTATATGGCTCTTTTAAGCTTGCAATAGATCCACTATTATTACAATAGAGAGATGTGACCTTATTTGCATTTGGAACCACCTTAAGGTCCTTAAGGAACTTGCGTAACCACACAGCTTCCTTTACAATTTCATAAGCTCTAACATATTTCATTTCCATGGTGGAGTCAACAATGCAAGATTACTTTGAACTAAACAATGGTTTCACCATATAAAGTGAAAACAAGCCTGATGTTGATTTTCTAGAATCAATGTCTAATTAGAAATCTGAGTCATTGTACCCAATTGGAATTAGGTCACTTCCAGAATACACTAGCATATAGTTCTTCATCCTATGTAGATACTTAAATATACACTTGATTACAGTCTAGTGTTCCATACCAGGGTTTAACTGAAACCTATTAACTAAACCAACTGCATAGCAGATGTTTGGTCTAGTATAAAGCATAGCATACATAAGACTTCCTACTGTGAATGCATAGGGAATTTATCTCATTTGCTCAACTTCTTAAGGAGTCTTAGGAGACTACTCTTTAGAAAGTTTGATTCCATGCCTAGAGCATGTGAAACCTCTCTTGGAATCCTACATGCTAAACTTTGTCAACAACTTGTCAATGTAGGTTGTTTAGGATAAGATTATTTGCTTGTTCTTGCAATCTTTTACTTTTTGGATCCCAAGAACATACCTAGCCTCCCTTAAATCCTTCATCTGAAATTGCTAATTCAGCCATCCTTTAACCGTAGATAATATTCCTACATCATTCCCAATGAGTATAATGTCATCTACATAGAGTACCAAGAAGACAAGCTTACTCTCTTGTATCCTTTTGTAGACAAAGGGTTCGTCTGGATTTTTTTAAAATCCAAAAGACTCGACTGTAGCTTCAAATCTTACATTCCAAGATCTTGATCCTTACTTAAGTCTATAAATAGATTTATGCAATTCATAGATTTTGTGCTCTTAGCCCTTTCAACGAAACTGTCTGGTTGAGCTATATAAATAAGCCCTTCAAGATCCCTATTCAAGAATGCGGTCTTGACATCCATCTGCCATATCTCATAGTCATGATGCATAGTTATGGATAATAAGATCCTGATGGATTTAAGCATAGCAACCGACAAGAAGACTTATTCATAGTCGATACCTTTTCTCTAGGTATAACCCTTGCTACTAACTTAACCTTGAAGGTCTCAACCTTTACATCTACTTGCACCCAATGGGTTTTATTCCTTTGGGTGCATTTACAAGAGTTTAGACTTTATTGGAATACATGGATTCCAACTTTGAGTTCATTTCCTTTTGCCAATGAACACCATATACACTATTAATGGCTTCCTTATATGTAGTAGGATCATATTCATATTCATCCGAGAGAGCCATTAAGTGCTCTCATTGACCCATGTATCTGTCAAGTTGTCTAACAACTCTTTTATTATGACGAGGTGCCATTGGTTCATATTCAACTCTTGAATCCATACTAGTTATAACTTTATCATAATCATCCTTAGATTCTAACCTATCACTTTGTTCTTCAAGAAAAATCTTGCTACTAGGTTTGTGATCTCTCAAAATATTCTTCTAAGAATGTCGCATTTGCACTAACAAATACCTTCTTATCATGGGTGCTATAGAAATAGTATCCTCTAGTACCCTTATGATATCCTACAAACCAATATATCTCTGACCTTGGTTCCATCTTTGTGGACTTAGAGTTATACAGATGTGCCGGACACCCCTAAGTTCACAAGTGACGTAAAGATGGTTTACGTCTTGTCGACAGCTCCCTTGGTGTCTTAGGCACTGCCTTTGATGGAGAAAAACTTAGTATATATGTTGTTGTCTGTATACAATATCCCAAAATGATTCTAGTAATACCTCCTTTTAGCAACCCCGTTTTGTTGAGGTACTCAAGGTGACGATAAATTGGAAATGATTCCATTATTGATCAAAAACTACTAAAACTCTCCAGATAAATGCTTACCACCTCAATCTAGTCAAAGTTGTTTCAATGGTTTGCCTAACTACTTTTCAACTTTGATTTTAAATGCCTTGAACTTTTCAAAGAAATAACTCTTGTTATGCATTAGATACATAACACCAAATCGTGAGTAGACATCAATTAAGGTTATAAGATAACCATAAACTCATCTAGGTTGAATTTTCATTGGTCCACACACATATGTATGTACCAAGTATAGAACATCTTGCATCATATTTCCCTTTGCTTTAAAGTATGATTTAGTCATTTTACCCTTAATATAGGATTCATAGACTAGTAAAGATCACTCTATCATATCTGGTGGAGTATCATCCTTTACTATTCTACTTAGCATGTTTTGATTAATATGACCTAATCGCATATCCCATGGATAACTTTTAGCCATGCTGGAATCCTTTATTCTTTTAGACTTAGATGAATTTGTTTTTGTAACATTTGTAGTCCAATTAATTGGTTTTAGATAATCTAAATTATTCCTAGCAATTCTAGAACATATCAAATTTCCATTTAAAGAAACGGTAATCTAATTACCAAAAGCAATTGAATATCCATAATTAATTAAACAAAATCCAAAAACCAAATTTCTTCATAGTCCAGGAATAAAGAAAACATCATCTAAAACTAATAACATATTATTAGAAAACTATAAGGTGAAGGCTCTCATTGCTCGAGTTGAGACAAGTACGCCATTTATCATCGTTATCTGGAACTGACCCTTAGTTAGCTTTCTCTTTGTCTAGAACACCTACAAGGAATTACAAACATGGTTAGTGGCTCTATAATCTACTATCCAGCTATTAGTATAATCATTTACTAAAAAGGCTTTTAACACGTTTAGAAAACCTATACCTTGTTTATTCTTTACAAAACTGAGGTAGGTCTTGTAGTTTCTCTTCCAAGGTCTTTTAGCACCACAGTGGAAACACTTTCTCTTGGTGATATCCTTTTAAACCTTCTTTTTTATGGGCTTCTTCTTCGGCTTAGTCAATTTTTTGGCATTCTTTTTCTTTTTGTTGCCCAGCCCCTTTGCCTTCTTAGGCTCCACAGCTACCATGTTCGCTATGGGTTCTTCTTTATTTCAAGAATTTCCTCTACATCTTACAGGTCATTCATCAACCCATTAAGGGTATAGTCCCTACTACGCAATTCATAGTCCAACTAGAATTGTGAGATCTAGGAGTTTATAATATGAATAATCATGGATACTTCACTATTTGAATCAATCTCAGCCCTATATAGCTCAGCCTCATTAAGGCAGGAGATTACCTTAAGCATGTATTCTTTCACTGACTCCCCTGGTTTCTGCTTAAGGCCCTTGAAAGCATTGACAACTCTCACCTTAGTAAATTGAGTCTTTGTACCAAACATCTCATATAAATGGTACATTATGTCAGTGACAAGTTTAATGTCATCATGCTACTGCTAGAACACACTGGTCATTATGGTACTTGGTTTCACATGGTAATGAGTTGAGAGTCAGATCAAGGGGTGCTTGCTCAGAAATGACCTATGTGATCTTGTCATAATTTAAAATGATGTTGAGATTTCTCTTCCATTCCACATAATTCTCACATTCAGGGTGCATTTATTAAGGAGAATAAATAGGGGGTTCATGATTAAGGGATAGTCTATAAGAAATACATTTAATATTAGTAAGCTATAACAATTGAATGGACTTTGAACTGTGATGCATGTATACATGAGCATATTAATTCTTTTAACGGTCATTTACCTTCTATAATAAGCAACTGACTATGAGCCATGAATACTTATTACAAGGTAAATTGGGACTCTCTCACTCAACTTTGCTACCCGATAATGTTCTACTTAGGTAGGCTTATCTCTTCGAAATTCCATTCTAATCATGATCTGAGTATATGCATGCCAGTAGGGAGTGACATAAACTCTATGACAATGGACTAGATGTTGAAAGACATGGGTTTTAGGTTTACTAGCACCCTCTCTCACTCAATATTTTAATTAATTAATTTAGTTAATTGATTAATTATTTAAGTTAATTTACCAAGTTTTCTAGCATGTATCTCTTTAGAAAACCTAAATCACTTATGAACTTGGCTTCCTTTCTAAACCTTTTATATAGGATTTGTATTAGTAGCTCTTACTAATTATTTAGGAATTTATTTATCTAATTCCTAATCAATTTCATAATTATTTTCATACTAACTCTTACTTTGAAATTAAACTTAAGTAAATTAATTTACTATTTAGTTACTAGGTATCTTAATTAATTCTAACTAAACTCTTTAGTTGGAAATTAGTTACTTTTAAATAATTTATCAATCATGGATCTAATTTAATTCCTTACTAATTATTTAGTTGGAAAATTAAGTCCTAATTACCCATCTTGCTAATTATACATATTTCTGTGTTTTATCATTTTAAAACTCTTTTTTAAAAAAAAAACATAATGTATGCATGGCATGTGAAGTTAATTGGCACCTTTTAGTATATATAGCATGTTATAGCATATAATATCACATATTATAAAATTTAAATAAAACACCAAGACCACATTAATGCCTATCCTAGAAATGAAAAATAAAATCCTAAACTATTACATTTATTTTCTTCATTCCTTGTGTTTTCTCTAGCCCTTGGGATGCCTCCACCAACTTACCATAAGCTTGGGTTATGACCTCACCTTCTCCCTTAGGCTTGGCTGAGACCTCCTTGCCACTTTCTTGGGCTTGCCATAGCCTCCATAGCACTAACTAGTGGCATTTTTCCTTTTTACAACATATTTTATAATTTAAAAAATAACAAAAAATAAACCAAGAAGGAAACATGACCATATGGGGCCACCCTTCTTGTTACATCCTAATAAGTACAAGGAAATTCCTCTAATGCATTAATATGGCCAAAAAAAATTTAATTTAAACAAAATAAGCATGTCATAAGCATTCATCCATACAATCAAACATTCTACATGAATTTCTGGGTGCCAACCATGCAACATACACACATAATCTTCAACCTAGCTCTGATACCAATTGTTTGATCTAGTTGTCACCCCTTGTAAGGCATACTCCCTACACCGATCTTTGGGATCCTTGAGAAGTCATTCAAACAACCATTTTGAAGGAGTGAGAACACTTAACTAGGAAACATTACCTATCAACACATATTCCAATGTTCCTTTGTTCCTTTTAATTCTAACTCCTTCATGCCTATCCTATAAGGTCTTAAATATTGTAAATTGATATAGCATGCCTGATGAGATTTAATTATAGTCATGAAGACCTTAAGATGTATGGGCCTTACCTTATAGTATGTTATAACCATTAAAGTACCTGTGCTCTGAATAGGTAATGACTCTAATGATCAAGAGCTCAAATAATTACATAAAACTCCTTGTCATAAGTAGAGTATCTCCTTTTGGCATCCTTAAGCTTTTCAGTAAAGAATGTAATTAGGCTGCCTTCTTAACTAAGAACAACACAAATGCCCATATTTGATGCATCACATTCAACCTCGAATATCTTATCAAAATCTGAAAGTATAAGAATTGAGTTTCTAGCATATTTTGCTTGATCAATTCAAAGCTCTTTTGTGCAGCTTCTGTCCATTCAAAAGAATTCCTTCGAGAACTCAATAATAAAAGCAACAAGAGTGCTAAACCCCTTGATAAATCTATGATAAAATTAAAACAAGCCCATGAAAATTGCTCACATCATGAATAGATTTAGGAGTGGGCTAGCTAACAATTACCTCAATCTTGCTGTGATCTACTTCAACTCTAGTAGAAGATACAACATAACCTAAAAAGACAACACTATTAGTAAAGAAATTACACATCTTCAAATTAGCATTTAACTTTTGCTCCCTTAAGACCAGTAACATTTACTTCAAATGCATCAAATGTTGTGAATCAGATTTACTATCAATGAGATCAAAACAAACAATAACAAATTTACCAATAAATGATTTAGTGATATGGCTTATGAGTCATATGAAGGTGCTAGGAGCATTAAAAAGCCAAATGGCATAACAAGTTATTCATAGAGACCTTCTCTTATTTTAAAGGCTATCTTTCATTCATCTCCTGGTTTCACTCTAATTTAATGATAACCAGTACATAAATCAATCAAAAATAATAATAACACCCTGTAATTGACTGAGCCAATCATCAAGTCTAGATATAGGAAACCTATACTTGATATTATTTCAATTAATAGCTCTATTATCCACACACATCTTACAAGATCCATTTTTCTTAGGCACCAATAAGATTGGAACAGTACAAGGACTCATGTTTTCCTTCACTAATCCCTTGCTTAGCAATTATCCATTGTAATTTTTCATGCTCTTTGGGATTCATACCATAAGCAACTTTTTTTTGGAAGAATAGAGCGTGGAATCAAGTCAATGGTGCTGAATATCACTCATGGGTGGAAGTTCATGTGGAATATCATCTAGAACAACATCTGTAAATTCCTCAAAGAGAGGATGATCTAAAGGATTTAACTCATTCCATTCAACATTGGATTCCACTCATGCTTTTGGACAATAAGGTGATTGCCTCCCCAGTAATGGGCTTAGGAACATGTTCTAGTTTAAATGGAGCTAAAATAATTATGATACCATCTTTCAAAAAAGAGTAATTATTTTTAAAGCCATCATTAACCACCTTTCTATCATGCAACCATGGCCTACCCAAAAGTAAATGAGAAACATCCATAGAAGATATGTCACACCAAAGTTCATTTTGGTAATTCTTTCCATCATAAAATTTAGTTAAGAATATTTTATTCACCCTTACCTCATTTCCCTTGCAAACCCACTAAATTTTGTTTAGCCTAAGATGATCTATAGTTTTCTGCTTTAATTTCTACACCATCTTTGTTGCAACAACATTATAACATCTACCTCCATCAATGATCATATCATAAACTTTGCCATGGGATGTGACCTTCGTTTGATAAATGTTCTCCCATAGCCTCTCATCTTCATCTTCTTTAGAAGTCATAATAAAACTCCTTTGAATCACAATGCAAGTACTACCTGATAAGTGCATAATTTGATATAAATTTATGTTGAATTCTCTTACATTTGATTATGTAGTTCTTGAGTTCATAGTTGTTTTTCTTGTGTTGCAAGTATTTTGGAAGCTAAAACTCAATTAGAGATGAAGTACATGAGATTAGATAAACTTTGGGCAACTTAGATGCAAGTCAAAGAGCAAAAAGAGAAATTCCAGGCCAAATTCCCCAAGTTTAGGCACCCTAACATCCAAAATGAAGAAATTCTACACCCAGACTAGATTGCATCGTGGAAAATAATCAACGCCTAGCCACAAGGCATCATGACGTCCATTGGTAAGGGTCGTGGAGCCCAACCAATTTTTAACCCAATTTTTTCACCATCAAAATAAGAGAGAAACGATAGAAGAGAAGAGGTGAAGAGCTTCAAAAGTGTGATTCAAAAAAGATTATTTGCGTGGAGATCGTCCATGAGTTTCATCTTTTTTCTTTCTATACTTCTTTTTATTTTCTTGAGTTCAAAATGGTTATGGATTATATTTTGGTTGATTTTCTGATGTTACTTGGCTAAATCCCCTTTGGTTGAGGGTGAACTCAAAGCCCTAGCTATGATTGTTATCTTGATTCATTTGGGGTGGCCAACTGAATGAACCATGGTAACTATCAATGCTTGAATAGGGAATTGGATCCATAATTGTCTTTTTTCTTATTCATGGTAGTAATTCGTAGTTAATCATTATGTTAAAGATTTAGTTAACTAGAGAGAGGAACATAGCATAAGTTAAACAATACATGCGTGAGATTATTGCTTAGACCAACTTATCATTCTTATCATAATGATTTTGTTGAATTAAATATAGATAGTACCGTTTCTGGGTTCTTTAATGGTTAAAGAGTGAATAAAGAGCACATCCTCTATTTAATGAAAAACTAAGGAAGTATTAGGTAGCAGAGCTTGTTGCTATCTACAATTGGTAGTTTGATTAGGTACTTGGAAATATTGTTAATTTCATGAAAATAATCAATGCCTAGTGGTAGAGCGTAGACCTTTAACCAGTTTTCTCATTATTGTCGTATGAGTTATTTAATTTGTGTTTTTCAATTAATTGGTGATTGTTCAAAACCCCCTTTTTATTTATTTTGTAGTTTTCATAGTAAATCAATTAGACCAAATCCTCTGCGAGAATGACCCTTGCTTTAAACTTTACTTACCATTATACTGGCAAGGATTAATTTGACTCCCCTCTAAGTTTACATCTAAATTTGGCACTGTGTCATCAGGGATTGATCTTCTAATTGATCAGTTACTCTGTTTTCGCTTTTCTTTCTTTTATTTTTTATTATTCTTTCTTTTTAATTTCCAGTTGTTTTTGTTTAAGGACGAGTCAAACTTGTGACTTCAAAGAATCAAAGAATACTCACATAGTCAGGGATTCACAGTTTACCCACCTTCTCAGCTAGTTCACAACCCACCTCCTGAACTTCACCTTGTGATCAATACTAACCTTTCAGCAAGTGAGCCTTCTGAATAGGACATAATGGTTGCTAGCAACAGAGCAATTAAGAAATTGAGAGCCCTAATCTTATACTAGCAGCTACTTTGCATTCAACATCCGACAATGAGGTAGACTTTGAGCTTAAGTCTAGACCGATCCGCCTCCTGCAAACCTTTCATGGTTTAGCAAGAGAAGACCCTAACAAGCGTCTCAAGGAGTTCCATGTAGTCTACTCTAGTATGAAACCCACGTGTGTATCTGTGGAACATATTCAATTAAGGGCTTTTCTTTTCTCTTTCAGGAACTCTGCTAAGGAATGGCTCTATTACTTACCTTCTGGGACAGTTTATACATGGACTGAAATGAAAAGGTTGTTTTTGGAGAAGTATTTCCCTACATCGAAGGTTGCCTATATTAGGAAGGATATCTCTGGGATTAGGCAATGGAATGGGAAGTCATTATATGAATATTGGGAGAGGTTTAAGAAGTTGTGTGCAACTCCTCATCCAATATTTCTATTAAAGCCTAACACCCACGGATAGGAATATGATTGATGTTGCAAGTAGGGGGTTTTGGTTGATAAGACACCCAAGGATGCCAGGTTTCTAATATCTAAAATGGCAACCAATTCTCGATAGTTCAGTACCATAAATGATCTACCTCTCAAGCAAGTGAATAAGGCCTGCACATCATCCATTGAGCAATAACTGGGCTAGTGTACTTCCTTGGTGAGTAAAAGGTTGTGGAGAATATGTAGCAGGCAAGGGCATGTGGCATCTACTTTACACATGGGCACTCTATTGATATGTGCCCAACCCTTCAAGATGATGGTAGATAGCCAAGTAAATGCCAAGGGTGGCTTCCAAGGTCAGCAAAGGAGATATGGCCTTTATTCCAGCATATATAACTCAGGTTGGAGGGATCACCATGATTTGAGTTATGTGGGGAACCAACAAGTAACCACTAACCCCATCCTCAATCTCCCACCTAAATTCCAACCAAGACCCCAATAGCCATATCATGTTTTCCTAAACTCAGGAACCCTAGTTGAAGATGATGTTTAGTCCCTAATCAATAACATGCTACATTTTCAACAAGAGACTAGGGATTCAGAATTTAGTAAAGGCAAAATGGGGCAATTGGTTATTGCTGTGAGCTAGCTAGAGGGACAAGGGTCTAGTAAATTGCCATCCCAACCTGAGTTTAACCCAAAGGTAAATATGAATACAGTCACTTTAAGAAGTGGAAAGTCGCTTGAAACACTACCCACTACTCCACACTTATGGTCAATTAAGGATGCTACCCACCCAAAAGAAGAGCCTTGCTGGTTAACCAACTAACCCCTAACCTTCCATCCCTTCCTATTATTGAATCTAGTTATTTATCCTAAGTGTTTACGATATAAGCATGGGTTTTAAAATTTTAATAACATTCAAGCTTGCAAATCGGTGAAAACAAAACACATAGGCAAATAACTCATGCCTAGAAAGAGAAGTAAAATAGATAGGAATTTTACATACCTTTTGTAGTCACTTTAATCTTGTAACATACTTCCAACCAAGTGCACTAACTTCTTATTCTTTGGGAAGCACCAATCCACGGAACCTACAGTGAATAAGAAGCCTTCCCCTTTTTTCCTCTTAGTGTGGCATATGGAATTGTACTTTGAAATCACTCATTTTTTTTCCAAACTCACAACACTCTTGGCCTTAAGAGAAAATTTTCTCTCAAAGTTTTCTTTTCTCTTTCTCAAGTGGGTGACTAGTTCACTTTTCTTCTCTCAAATATCACTTGTTTGGCCAAAAGAGGGAGAGCTTGCATATATATATATATATA
>JASKGM010018173.1:0-31602 GCA_034509205.1 Ceratonia siliqua
TTAAAAAAATATTTGATTAAATTTAAATTTTATAATTATGATAAAATTTAATTATGATATTATAATAAAAAAAATATGTAACTATGATGAACAGATGGACAAAATAGTCGAGAAAAAATGAATCTACTTCTCCTAAATGAGAAGTTACAAAATATGAATTTTACTTTAATTACAATTTCTCATTTTACTTCTCCTTCTTCTTTAAGAAGAAAGATATACGAACAGCTCAAAAAATTAAAGAAGTCATTCTTTTCAAAAAAGAATAACTTCTCCTATACCAAAAACTAATCCGAAGGCAGCCTAAATAGTATTGACGTGATTAGTGCATGTTAATTGGCCAACACACGCACAACTACCTAAGGTGGCCCCTTCGGGATTTTTCAATTGTCACTACTTTTAACATACTTGGGGATCATCAAGACCAAAAAAAGGTACTCCTTAAAGGAACCTTTCTTGACATGGGGTTACTTCTTATCTTACATTTTTCATTGAGGGGGACTAAGCTATGTCTCCCCATTTTTTTTATATATATTTTTTAATTTTTTTACTTTTTAAAATTTATTAAATATTTTTTATCATGTATATTTTTTTCAAAATTTTTTAAAATATTTTTTAATTTTTTCTTGAATTTTTTTACATTCCTTTTACTATTCATTCAATTTTTTTTATTATTCATTTGTAGCTTAAAAAATTTTACAAAAAATACAAAAATTTTGAAAAAAATTCATGTTATAAAAATTAACTAATTGATTTTAAAAATTAAAAAATATATTAAAAAAATTAAAAACTCCCCTACTGCCCACACAGAATAACTCCCTTTCATTAAACATGCTGACAACCATGAAACTTTCTTTTATGAATACTTTTCTATAATATTCCACAACCTTCCCAAATATCACCTTGCTCATACTTACCCTTTCAGTGGTCAAGAATATAGGCTGGCTTGGCCCAAGATGCAAATATTCCTAGGCATCTATTGTCAACTCTGAAGAATGGAGATCTAGGCTAATTATCTCTTATGGCAAGATCTCATTGGGGTTTAGATTCAGTTACTTTTTTATTGATCATTTTTTGTTTATCATAGTCGTCTATTAACTTTTGGAAGGTCACGATAAACAAGTTAACAAAGTATACGCAAAATATACGTACTTTGTTAATCAAATCATGACCATCCAAAAATAAATGGATGACCAAGATTAAAATATAACCAGTTTAAGAAAATGACTGAATCTAAATTTTAGTAATCCTAGCTTAACCAACTCGGTGGCCTAACTTGATCAGCCGAACTACTCTGCCTGTTCTCTTAGTTTATTCTAGCCTAGGGTATTCCCTTCCCAAATACTAAATCACCCAACTTTAGGGATATCAACAATCCTTTTACTTGTTTTCTAGTCATCTAGACCCTTGTTGACCTTTACAACAAGAAGCTCTCCTTTTTCAAACTTGTGTATTTTGATGATTTTAACACTATATCTTTACTCTTTAGCCTTTGTTAAGTGGTGGGAAATCAACTTGGATTTTTTTTTAAAGTGTGAAACAAAGCTCCTAAAGAATTAACATATTTCATACTAGAGTTTCTAAGCCTGTGAACTAAGTATCTCCTTCAATCCTTAAACTTGAGTTCATGGCTTTCATTAGGAACTGATAAAATATCCAATTTTTTTTGTAATAATGAAAATTATGGCCTTTAAGCACAATGGGGTTCAACATAAATTAGTCAGTATTTAACTTATATAAAAAAATAACTTAACGAGAATGGTAATTCCAAAATTAGTTATTATTTTTGTATAGCCGAATTTTATAAAAGTAATTAATAATATTATTTATATAAATTGTTTTCATAAATTATACATAAATTACAAGTTCAACTACATTTAAACTAAATTTAAAGTTTTTAATCATATAATTATATATTAATGGTCATCATGTTTATTAATTGAATTAAAAATATTTTTTATAAAAAATTAATAGATAAATTAAAATAATAAAATTTTCAAGTTACAATAATAAATTGAAACTAATTAGAATCGTAAAATTTTAACATTAATTAAGAGTATGAATCAAAATTTGGAATTATAAATATAAATTAATCATGTATTTAATTTTCAGAATAATAACAACTCGATTAAAAGCTATTTATGAACATTACAATAATAATTAGTTAGAAGAGAGTTAGGAGTGCAAACATCCCTAATATCCATCATAGGAATGAAAATTATTCTTTTTATGAGAGTAATTGTTAGACCAACAAGGATGCGGATCAATTAGGAAAATTATTGATCATTTTCAAGAAATTATGGTTGTCCATTCATTTGGATGCCCACAATGAAGTCACCTCATAATAGAACTTTCCTAAAATTTGTTTTTTTCCTCTCATTTTTCTTTTCCATATTTTCGTCTCCCACCACTCTCTTTTCTCTCATTTCTTCTTTCAAGCATCAGTACCATCGGTGACCTCTCTTTCTTCTTCCACGCACCCCTATCGGCGATAGAAAACACCAGCTGTTAGCATGAATCCAACAGCTCCAACGTTAACTTCACGGCCTAATATTTTTTTGTTTTTTATTTGGTTTTTCAAAAATCACTCAAATTCATCACTTGAGCTGTCATGTCTAATGGTGAAGGTTCGTTTATTGCAAAGTATGAACAGGCGAACTATTGGGACAAAAAGTATGAACAGATGAACTATTGGTACAAACTAGATCATTGCAAAGTTAACTTTTCCAATATTTTCTTTATTCAAGAAATTAGGTGAATCAATAGCATACAGAAGGTAGCAATAAAATTTTACAAGAATATATGATTACGTTGAATAAAAACCAAGAGAAATTATATGCTCAAAGAGGATAACTAGAAATACCATAATGATATGCTCAAAACAAAAACTGCCAGAGGACTCAAAAAGCAAAGCCACACAAGATTACACAGAATCTAAATCAAAGATCAAGCAAAATCTAACCAACCTCGGGAGTTCCAAGAACCCAATCACAAATGAAAAAAACAAAACAAAACAAATTAGGCCGTGAAGCTGATGTTGGAGCTGCCGAGTTTAGGCTAATAGCTGGCGTACGTTCTCCGTTGTCGGCAGTGGCGCATGAAAGAAGAAAGAGAGACCACCAGTGTTGAGGCTAGAAAGAAGAAAGGAAAGAAAAAAGAGTGGCGGGAGACAAAAATCTAGACAAGAAAAAAACTAAATTTTAGAAAGCAAAAAAATCTAATTATGAGGTGGTATTGAATATTGATGTCTCAAAAAGGAACAGTCATTTTCCTTAACTGGATTCATATCCGATCAACAACCAAAACTCCTAAACACAATACAAATCAACAATAATTGACGAACAAGTGGGTGCATATTATATAAAATCTTTATCAAAGTTATCATTAAAACATTTGTGTTTTTTTTTTTTTGTGGTATAGGTATTTTCTTCTATACTATATATGATTTTGGAGATATTGGTATCGTGGTTTGAAAATTAGTGGATAATTAAAGTTTTGAGCCTACTAATTTCTTATTTAAAAAAATAATATGTAATGGGTAATTATTGAATATCTGTATCCTCCCCATTAAAGAAGTGTGAATTTTATAAATTAATTAACAATTACTAACTAACATTGTTCACAAACAATTTTTCTATTAGTTCTTATACTAGTAATATTCTGATATTACATTTTTTTTATTTTTTATTATACTATTATCTTAAATATCTATTATATTTTGTTTTGTTAATTATTATTTACTGGGTTATTTTTGTAGACAGTAAAAAAGTTTGGAAGATTAACTACAAATACTATAAAACTTATTGTAAGGGGTAAACTTGCCAGATGGCTTACACCGATTGGTTCTGCTTACCAATTGCATTATAGACTTGTCTTTGATGATCATTTATTATTATGTTATAATAAAATAAATATAAATATAAATATGAAATGAAAGATGGAATCGCCTAGAAAACTTTATCCTTTTTTTTTTCTAAAAAAATAGCCATTTATAGTTCTTTATATAAAGAAATAATAAGAATGCATTGCACATGAGATTCTTATGATATAGGAAATCATTAATTTGAAATAGAATTTCTGAAATTTAGCATTAACCTTCTATCTATGGTAAGCCGACTGGCATTATTTAATTTAATTAATGAGTATAACGGAGATTTCATTGCCGTTTGTATGATGAACTTTTTTTACTTTGTACACCGTTCCTCATCATAACTTCACTCAATTATCCAAACTCATGAGCTATTCTCATATTCTGTTGACTCAATTAGCCCTTTGGTCGTCGAGTAGGGAAAAGCTACTTGTGCTTTTGATTTAACTTTTAAGGACTAGCTCCTTGTTTTTGTATGTGAGACAATGTTTAGTAACTGGCTGCACCCAATTTGGATCCCATCCCAACTGCACGAATTCCAGCAGTCAGGTAAATCGTGGCTGATTTGTCTAAAAAGAAGTGATTCAAAATTCGTGTAAAAAAAAGGCAGTTGAATGCTGACGGTCAGAGTTAACTGGGATCCGAATTTGACTTCACTTCACGTCTTAACCATTTATGTTTTTTAATTTAGGGTCAGTTTTCTAGGATGAAAATTGATGGAAAATGTATTTTATAGAAAATATTTAAAAAACGGAGTCAATTTTTTTTTATTTAGTTAGTATTAAAAAACAAATTTCTATCATTTAAGATTTAAAGCCATAAATGTTATTATTTAACTGGGATCCGAATTTGACTTCACTTCACGTCTTAACCATTTTTGTTTTTCAATTTAGGGTCAGTTTTCTAGGATGAAAATTGATGGAAAATGTATTTTATGAAAAATATTTTAAAAAATAGAGTCAATTTTTTATTATTTAGTTAGTATTATAAAACAAATTTCTATCATTTAAGATTTAAAGTCATAAATGTTATAATAATAATAATAATAATAGTGTACTTAAGTTATATAGGCTCCATTTAAAAATAGTGTAATTTTTTTATATTTTTAAAAATATTTGTTAAGTTACATCTGAATGTATTGATACATTTAAATATTTTTTTCTTATTTCTTAAGTTTTTTTTATTTTTTAAAGAAAATAATTAAAAGAATTTAAGAAAAAAATTTTTAAAATTCAAAAAAAGATAATTAAAACACAATAGTTAAAAAATATAAAGAAAGTAAAAAATTTTGTAAAAAATTTTCAAAAAAATAAAAAGAAACTTTAAAAATACAAATAAAAAGAAAAAAAAACCTAAAAAAAATACACACTTTTAAATGTATTTTAGAAAATATCATTCATAAATAGTATGGTATGAGACAATAAGAAAAAGTAAGTCCCATGATATATTATTAAGAAATACATTGTCCCTAAATTTTAAAGACAGTTGAAAGAAATTATCATATATATTTATGAAAATGATAATTTACTTTAATAAAGTATATTTTATGTAATTTAATGAGGTAACAGTTTTTATTACATTGATTATATGAACTAAATTTGTTTCAAGTATTTTTAAAATTCTCTTTATAATTTGATATGAATATTTATTTAATTTTATAATATCATAAAATTTATGGCTAAAAAATAAAAATAAATAAAAAAAGCAATAGTAAACGAATGGCATTATGGAAATTCCATCAAAATGTGAAGTTGAATTTTTTTCAAAAAAATATTCTTCGTCCAATATTTTTTTTTATCACACCAAATAGAAGAAAGATAGAATTTGTTTTTTAAATATATTATTTTCTGTTAAAATCAATTGACTTTAAAGTAATTTCGTCCTTTTTTTAAAAAAAAAAGTAATAAACCCACCCGACTTTGAAACTAGAATATGTTTATGTTGTCTATGAATTTCTAATATTTTAGCAAGCAAATTCAACAACGTTGAGCGGCAACCATTTCTTTAAAGATCACAATCTTCCCGACTTATGATTCCCGCCGACTCTAGATTATTCCTGGAAGTGCTACACACAATAATAAAATTAAAAATATGTCTCAATGAATAAATATTTCGATGTTCCTATCCTATGATCCAATCATACATGTCGGTAAAAAAAAAAGAAAATAAAAAAAAGAGGTTCAACCTGTTGGTGGTCGCGGTCCCTCAGTTTTTCAGCTCCATTGTAGTACCACCTATCGGAAAGGAAAGCCGTGATTCACGTTATCTTACAGCCACACCTAAATTTTTTTATTTTTATATATTTTTTTAAAATTTTTTTATTTTTTAAAAATAATTAAATATTTTTTATCTTATATTTTTTTTCAAAATTTTTTAAAATATTTTTTAATTTTTTCTTAAATTTTTTTACAATCTTCTTACTATTTATTCATAATTTTTTTTATTATTTATTTATCACATAAAAAATTCTATAATAAATACAAAAATATCTTAAAAAATTCTCAAAAAAATACATCACATAAAAAATAATTAACTAATTTTAAAAAATAAAAAATTTTTAAAAAAACATAAAAAAATATTTAAAATAACCTACCGCCCACACAAGTGGGCGGTAGGTTAGCAATTGCCACCTCACTTTAATCATACAAGTGAATAATTTATTTTTGACTGATTTAAAGAGACCTACAAATATAAAAATTAAAATTTTAAAATATCTGTATATTATAGTAATATCATATTAGATATAAAAATTCAGATCTCAAATTATTTTATACCAAAATAAATATCTTACTATTTTACGTGTGAAATCAACGATATGCTAAATACTTCCATAATAGAACTTTGTTACCATTAGACAAAATCAAATGTAGTTAACACACAAAATAAAACTACATTTTTACAAAACTGGTTCCCTTACTACCGAAATTGGTGCTCGTGAGTAGAACTGTAGAAGTAAGTAACTTGAAAAGAATTTTTTTTTTTGCATGAGCGTTATTTATGTATTCTAAATGTAAAAAAAATATTTAGAAATTTACTTTATTAGAATTAAACTTTTTTATAATTAATTTTATATACTTATATTTTATAAATGATGATGAGTTTAGTTTAAACTTTTTTTTTTTAGTTACTTAAATGAAACCAAATTTAATTGATTAAAAATATTAAATTATTATTATTTATTTATTTTTAAATGACTACAATAAATTACATGTAATTTTTTAAATAGACAATTACAATTTAAAATATAAGTTATGTTACAGTTTTATTGTGTGATGAGCGGAAGTTGACACCCTCTGTTATAGGCCTCATTCTTATCCAATTTCAATAATTCCATAAAAGCTGTAAAAATAAAATCAGTTAAAGTAAAAACTCCTAATTAGCATATTCCAGATTGCATGATAAGGCTATGGATATTGGGATATGGATCTATAATAAAAAAAAAAGGTTTTTTCTTATAAGAAATAAGTATTATAAAAAATTTAAATAAAATATTAATAAGTTTTAAAAAAAATTAATATAATTTGAAATTTTAACCTTATTTTTTTAGAAATATTTTTTTATTAAATTAATATTAAAGAGAAATTTAAATAAAATATCATTAAATCTTAAAAAAATCTTATTTATTTAAAAATTTAACCTTATTATTTAAAAAAAATTTTATTAAATTAATATTGATTCCTTATAAATTAAAACTTATTAATATTTTATTTAAATTTTTTTAATTTTTTGTAATGCATATTTTTTATAAAAAAAACCCTTCTGTTTTTTATAAGAAAATGATTCATATCCAGATATTGCGGTCCAATTATTTAAAAGGAACTGACAATTGTGGAACAGTACTGATTTTTTTGTTTTAGAAAACGGGGAAATTAAATTAAATTAAGTCCATTTTTTGAAATACGCAGATAAGCCAGCATGAAATCTGAATTGGAACATTTTTAAATTAGATGTATCTAAAATTTCCTCCCACTAAGGTTGAATCAACTCACCGTGTCTATAAATACACACTGCCACACTGGTCCCTCTCACTTCTACCCTACTGTCGTAAGCCTTCTTCATGTCCCTTCAGTTTGGGTTATTTCCTTTCTATTTGTATTACAGGTACGAGGGGAGCAGTAGGAGCAGGGAGAGTGGAGCTGCAATGAGCATGGATAGAAGGATTGTTAGTAAGATGTTGGTTGCTGTGATGGTCCTCATGATATGCTCCTTCACTAGCGTTTCTGCTTCTTTAACGCTAGCAAAGTTCAATAACCTTGGGGAGCAACTAAGGAGAAATCTGCTCGCTAATGGCCTTGGTACCGCTCCTCCTATGGGGTAAGTGTATATAATATCACCACATTCTTTCACTTTTTGTGGGTCTGATAAATTTCAGATCAGATCAGTCAGCAACTTTTGTGGCCAGTAAAGAGTTGCATTTGGTAATTATATCAGGGCTCTCGTTCTGATTGGCATTGACAATAAGTCATAGTGCTCATCGCTGGTGGCTATCATGGCAATTAGTGCTACCAAAATTCTTATCCTAATAATTCAGTGCAGTTACTTCACATTTATTTCTGGGTTTTGCATAATATTACTGTGAATTCTTTCTTTTAAATTTTAATAGCCATTTCTGCTGATAATCATTATTAATAAGCCTTAACTGTTATTGTGTCAATTGTGAGATTCTTTTAACTTATCTCAGAAATATGGAGAGATGAATTTCTTTTTAATTTAGCTAATGAATGGTACTTTTCTTCTTAATCTGCATCGTTGTAGATCAAGGAATTAAACATTCACTCTTGGGAAACATATTTGTTCTCTCTGCCTTTCATATTCAGAATCACAGAAACGGCTACATAGAACTAATTAACCCCAGTTCATTGCTTTCTTTCTTTGAATAAAAAGATTTCCCATACTTATCAGTTATGTCATTTCCTTTTTATGCAGGTGGAACAGTTGGAATCATTTCAACTGTCAAATTGACGAAAAGGTCATCCGACAAACTGGTACATTTTGCAATCCAAATGCTAAAACATATATACCTCTTTAGTGGTGTATTTTAATTCGTAATATGTATAAAATTTCATTTTCCAACTATTCCCCTCTTTAAATAGCCTTCTAGGTGCAGTTAGCAACTCGCCATCAGGTGCTGGCGTGCTGCAATTGGTTTATGTTTAACTCTGTCAATTTATCAGTAATATATTTGCATATTCATTGATATTTCACCTGGCAATTTTAATTATTTAACATGCTGGTCCCAAATCTACAACCTCGACTCCCCTCTCTATTTGGTTAAATGATTTACTTTGAGATGAAAAAACAAAAAAACGGGTTTTTCATTTGTTTCACTACACTTTCACTTGAAACATCTACCTTTCTATACCTCAACTTCTATTCTTTGAAATAATTAAATCTATATGCTTATTGGGCTAAGATGCACTGGTCCAGCAGTCTGATTGAAATTTTTTGTCTATTAAATTACAGCTGATGCTCTTGTTTCTACTGGTCTTTCCAAGCTTGGATACACCTATGTCAATATAGGTACATTAAAGCTACTCTTTTTCAAGCCTCGTATTTTTTGACCTCCTTTTACTCGGGTAGTTAACCTTGATCAGCAATTGTCCATTCCTGCAGATGATTGTTGGGCCGAAATGTCTCGAGATAGCAAGGTATTGTGTTGCTGTTTTGTACTTGAAGTGTTATTTCTAACTGAAGCCCTGAAAATTCATGATACAAATTTACATGCTCCAACAAAAATCACAGGGTAATTTGGTAGCAAAGAAATCAACTTTTCCTTCTGGCATTAAAGCTCTTGCAGATTATGTTCACAACAAGGGTCTTAAGCTAGGCATTTATTCAGATGCAGGGTACAAGACCTATCCAAACCTTATTGACAAATAGGCCCATAGTTATGTCAATCTCTTTTAAAACTTTTATCTTTTTGTCGTAGTTAAGTTATAATTGGACCAATCAGGTATTATACTTGTAGTAAAAAGATGCCAGGTTCACTTGGTCATGAGGAGCAAGATGCCAAAACCTTTGCATCATGGGTATATATCTTTAGCCTTATTTTTAATCTTCTTTCCTTTTACTCGGCATGATCATTTCAACGACTGTCAAGAAAAATTCTTGATATCTTTGATAATCCCTAAATTCATATTTTATTCTTTATCAACAGGGTATTGATTATTTGAAGTATGACAACTGTAACAACGGTGGATCAAAACCCACCGTCAGGTAGTTGAAAATTAGTTATTTTGCATATCCTAATCACTGAATCACTTGCATATTCCAATAACATCATCTGTGTTTCATTGTTCTCTTTTATATAGATACCCTGTTATGACTCGTGCTTTATTGAAGACAGGCCGTCCAATCTTCTTCTCTCTATGTGAATGGTACTTCTCTTTGTTTTAAAATTTTTATCGGTGTCAAAAAATACACTATCCTTCCCCTTCATCTTTTCAGTGATTTACTTGTGTTTTGATAGGGGAGACTTGCACCCTGCTTTATGGGGTGCTAAAGTGGGAAACAGCTGGAGAACAACTAATGACATCAATGATTCATGGGAAAGGTAAAAAATATGCTTTCAATTTGTTGATAATATTAATCACTGTAAAGTTTGGTTTGAAGAAATTTAATTAACTATTCTCCTTATGACTTGTAAATTGGTGTTATTGGAGTCATCTATGGGGCTGTAGGTTGTGAGTTCGAACCCAATTGGAGCCAAATGAAACAAAAATGTTTAACTATTCTCTTTGGCAGTATGATTTCAAGGGCAGACATGAACGAAGTTTATGCTGATCTAGCAAGACCTGGTGGCTGGAACGGTTAGTATTATTATACCTATGTTTTCGGTTGAAGAAAATGAATAAAAGTGTGGAGATTTGTGGAGTCCGTCTTTTTTATAACTAATGCTTAGCATTAAAGTAAACAGATCCTGACATGCTTGAGGTGGGAAATGGAGGGATGACAAATAATGAATATATTGTTCACTTCAGTTTATGGGCCCTTTCCAAGGTACCATATAATATTATTTTATTAAAAATATTTGATTTCTGTGAAAGCATATGTGCAGAGTACATAGCTACTGCATTCTCTCATGCAAAAAGCAATTGCAGGCTCCTCTTCTTCTCGGTTGTGATGTTCGGAATATGACCAAAGAGACTGTAGGGATAATTGCAAATAAGGAAGTCATCGCAGTCAACCAAGGTGACACATTCTGAGGATCCCACTCATGGTAATCAAGTCTGTATTAAGAGGTTTTCTACCATTATTAACACTTTTTCTATCAAAATCATAGATCCATTTGGTGTACAAGGTAAAAAGGTTAGGATGGAAGGTGACATAGAGGTAAACTGTCAACCAAAATCTTTTGGTACACAACATATTTCGCTGCCTCTAGTAGAGTCTTGTGTTGAATGAGCAAGAAATAACCATTAGCATGTATTTTCTACAGGTTTGGGCAGGGCCTCTCTCAGGAAACAGGGCAGCTCTTGTCCTGCTCAATCGCGGCCCTGTGCGTTATGCCATTACAGCCCACTGGGATGACATTGGCATTCCCCCGAGAAGTGTTGTTGAAGCTAGAGACCTTTGGGAGGTATTATGCATTTGGATAATTCAATATATATGTACTTGTGTTTCGAAGTCAATCCACATTTTTAAATAAAAAATTAATTATTCAAAAGTTTAAAATTTTAAACACCTATTATTCTTTAAAAAAAGAATAATTAAAAAATAATATAAGAAAAATATTGACTAATTTAATCTGTTAGTATAGATATATATTTTGTGGCACATCCATAATATTTGTTAACGGAGTCACTCTTGCAATAAAAATAATAAAAACTTAATAAATAAATAATTGATTAATTAAATTATCATAAATATATAATTAAGTAAAATAACAAAAATTATATCAATATTTTAAAGTTGTCTTTTACTAGTTTTTTTTTTTTTTTTTGAAATTGATGTATTATAATTTCATTAGAATAGTATCCAATACATATTTTTTATGTAACATATTAAAAAATTAATTACTCGTTCAATTGCACAAATCAATCTTCACATTAATTTTCTATTTTTAAACTTCATGCTAACTATAAAGCAAATACATCATTATATAAGTAATACTTTTTTTATTTGCACAAATATTCTAGACCACTGAGTTCATAAATAAACAGGTAAGGTCACTGTTACTAAATATAATAAAATTAAAATTAAGGGGAGGGAATTAAGTTATTAGCAAACAAAATAAAATTATGGGAAGGGTATTAGACTATTAGCAAATAAAACCAAGTGGGGGTCATCTATCTATGCTTTTTTCTTTCTGTAATGAAGCTGTTTTATATCACATTAAGAAATCTGAAATGCATGCAGCACAAGACATTAAAGAGACGATTCGCGGATAAATTGACTGCCACAGTAGATTCACATGCGTGTAAAATGTATGTGTTGAAGCCAATAGCATGAGGTCGAAGAGAAGCTTAAGGAATGGAGCTTTCGGAGCACTGGTCTAACACTTGTGTTAACTCCTAGTGCATGTCAACTATATTACTCTACGTCCCTTTGAATGATCACTCTTCAACAATTTCTACTTCTTTCTCTGTTAATCTCTTGTCAATTAGAGCATATATCAATTTCAATTTCAACGTGCTACCTTAAACAAGGAAAACTATTATTTATGGCCTTTGCCATCCTAGGTCATTATTTATCTCTATGGTACCAGTACAACTATTGTAGCCCCAAAAGTTAGCATGGCTCAATTGGGCATGAATAATTGCCCGATAATTGAAATTGAGCATAGTGGTACTTGCAAGAAACATCCAAGCTTCAATTGGCAATGGTCATGAGTAAGTATGGATGGTATTAGGGGTATTCAAAATAGTTTAAAATCATTTTTTTTTGTTTAAATTTTTTGTAAATTGAGTGGTTCCGTTCGATTTTAATTTAAAAAAAAATTCTTCCACCAAACGGAACCAAACTACTTAAAAAATATATTTATTTTATATTATATATATATATATATATATATATATATATATATAATGATAAATATATTTATTGTTTTGTGTTAGAACTTGAATTTAGATTATATCTTTGTTCAATTTATGAATTCTATGTTTGTGACATTTTTTTTTAATTTTGGATGAAGCCTTTTTTTATTGAAGTTATTTTTTGGACTATTTACGTTTTTTTTTCTAATATTAAGATTGGGAATTGGGGTTGTTTGCCTTTTTGGGGGGCATACGTTTTTCTAAAAATGTGTTTAGATTCAATATGGACCAAAATGAGAAAATGCTCATTTTTAACAGGGCCTAAATTACTCAAACGGGACCGTTTAAAATAGAACTAAGTTAGTTAGTTAGGCTCAATTTTTCCCTAAAAACCAAAATGCTCAGTTTAATTTTTTGATAATGTAGATTTCATTGGCACGGTTGGTTAGTTTTTCAAAAGGGGTTTTCTAAGCTATTCTGGAGTATTCATACTCCAAAGTAGCTTTTTTATTATTTTTAAATTTTATAATTCTTTTATAATTTTTATTTTAAGAAATAATTTAAAAGAATATAAAAAAATAAAAAAATAGTAAAAAAATCATTTTTAATTTTTAAAATTTTTCTACTTTATATTTTAAATTATTTTTAATATTTATCTTCTGGAATTTTTTTGAATTTTTTTTGAATTTCTTCAAAATTTTTTTAAAATCTTTAAAATTATTTTTTAAAATAAAAATTATAAAACATTTAAAAAATTTTAAAATAAAATTTTAAAAAATAAAAAAGGTACTCTAATACTCCAGAGTACCATAGAAGCCACCTTTTCAAAAACTGATCGAACTACATTGATAAATACCCCTAATAATAATGTAGTATTCAAAACCATATTCATATAAAATTATTAGTCTCATCGCTAGATTTAAATTCATGCGAGTATTCAGAATTTATCCCCTTCCCCATTTAATGGTGGTTGTTATACTACTCATAAGTAACAATACTTTATAAGTAGTTTTTATTTTTTTTAGTTTTTAGTTTTTTTATAATTTTTACTTTAAGAAACAATTTAAAATAATTTAAAAAATATAAAAAAATTCAGAACACAAGTATTCAAAAATAAAATAAAAAGTAAAAAAAATATTTGTTTTTTGCTTTTTTATACTACTCATTTAATGGTGGTTATTATACTACTCATCGGTAACAATACTTTATAAGTAGTTTTTATTTTTTTTAGTTTTTAGTTTTTTTATAATTTTTACTTTAAGAAACAATTTAAAATAATTTAAAAAATATAAAAAAATTCAGAACACAAGTATTCAAAAATAAAATAAAAAGTAAAAAAAATATTTTTTTTTGCTTTTTTAATTTTTTTTCAAAATTTTTAAATTCTTTTAAATTATTTTTAAAATAAAAATTATAAAACAAAATAAAACAAATAAAAAAAAACTATTGATTGAGTATTGCACTCATGAGTAAAGTAGCATAACAACCATAGCAACCATCTTACCTAAACTATATACATAAAATCAATAAAAAAAGAAGGTCCCAAATAAATTAATATGATTCAAACAATAAATGCAGTGATACATACACATAATTCTAAGTTGTCGAAGACTATATTCTCAACATCATTATTCTCAAATAATAAATTTTAAAACATCATAAATTATCCTCAATGGCAATCCAAACAAAAACAACCACTAACTCAAAAAGACTAGGCGTCATGATATGATGGACTATGAGTCTAGGTAAATAAATATAATATTTAGGTTAGGAATTATGTTATATTTTATTAATTTGTGTTATTGTCTATTTATGAAATAAAATTCATTTAAAAATAAGTTACATCAATATAAAAGTCTTAGATCTAATAATAATATATGAACGTATCTAATAATTTTTCATTAAACTAAAGAGCGAATACAAACTCTAACATCCCATAAAGCGCATCTTTGGGAGGAAAATTCTTTGCCATATCATTATTAGCTATACAATAAGATAATTATGTTTGTCCACTTTATGTATCCAATTCAACAATTGGCATAATAGTATAAGATTCTTTGATCATAAGAAAGAACAATTCGGAAAATCTCAATTAAATGGAAAAACAAACTCCAACCAAAGTGTTGTGATTAAAAAAAATTTCAATCTACCAAGAAATAAATAGAAAGAAAATATATTTTAGATTTATCAACAAAGATATATTGAAAAACTGTCATCAAATATATCTAAAAGAATATATTATATAAAAAATGATAAAAGAAAAGAAGGAGGGAGGGGCTGCCGCCTATAGTTGTTAGCAGCCGAAAAGATAAACTTGGGAGAGAAATGTTGTTAGCTATGTAAGAATGAGAAAGAAAAATAGAAAACCCTTTGTTATTAAGTTTTAAATCAAGCATAAAATGTGTGTGATATATATATAGAAAATGTATGTTATAGGCCTAGGGCAGGTGGGTATTATATTATTTAGATTCGGACGCAGACCCAGACCTGTAAAAAATGTTGATAAAATGTTCATACCCAAACTTAAACCCATTTATTGTCTCTATATTCAGACTCAAATGAGTAAAATTGTTGGTACCTATTGAATATGAGTAATGAACATCCCTATCTACGAATTGTTAGAAATGATTTTGCAAAGAGCTACTCGTATTGCATCTTTACTTTTCAAGGACTCATCAAAACTAATTGTGGACAAACCAAACGGCTTAGGAGATCATGGTGGAAATTTTGGTATCTCTGTTACGTCAAATAAGTAAATGACTAAGGACAATTTTGTCCAAGTGTAATTTTGAGCTTTAAACAAAGTAAAAATCTGTTTTGAAAGAGTATAATCAAAAATTTTGCTTAAAATTTTGTAAATCCAGTGGTTGGCTTCCAGTGGCTGATCTCCTTTGGTGGATAGGGTGACAGCCGCCTAAAAAATTAAATTTTTATATGAAGTTGCTTCTTTTTTGTGTTTTGTCCCTCTAAAAATAAAATTTTTGATGTAAATAATTTTAAAAACAAATCTTACCCTTTCAAATATTTTATTCAAAATCCATCATTATTGGCTTCGATTTTCAATTTAAGAAAATTTCCATACCAAACAGAACCAAACTACTTTAAAAAAATGTTTTTTATATTTTACATAATATATAAATTTTATATAATATATAAATAACTATATATATATAATGATAAATATAATTTTTGTTTTGTATTAGAATTAGAATTTAGATTATATTTTTGTTAAATTTATGAATTCTATGTTTGTGAGTCTGTGACATTTAGTTTCTATTAGTTTGTGACATTTTTTTTTGTTGAATTTTGGATGAAGCCTTTGTTCATAGAAGTTATATTTTGGACTGTTTACTTTTTTTCTAATATTAAGATTGGATTGTGGTATTACTATTGTATGGGTAACTTATTAAATTGGGGTTGTTTGCCTTTTTCTTTTTGGGCCATATGCTTTTTTTTTAAATGTGTCAGATTCAATATGGGCCAAAAGGAGAAAAGGCCATTTAACAAGGCACAAACCAACCAAACCAAACCGCCTAAAATGAATTAAACTGGTTGCTTTAGCTAAGTTTTTTTCCCCAAAAACCAAACTGCTCAATTTGATTTTTTGAAAAAACCGATTTCATC
Source organism: Ceratonia siliqua (assembly GCA_034509205.1). NCBI lineage: Eukaryota > Viridiplantae > Streptophyta > Magnoliopsida > Fabales > Fabaceae > Ceratonia > Ceratonia siliqua. Next base: position 16,465 of record JASKGM010018173.1, read on the forward strand.
GATTTGATTGGTTAGTTTTTTAAAAACCGACAAAATTAAATTGATGAACAACCTTAATGGATACTGTTGATCCCATAAAGTGCATCTTTGGGATGAAAAACCTCACCATCATTATTAGTGATGCAACAAGACAATTATGTTTGTCCATTTAATGTATCCACTCTAACAATTTTCATAATAGTGATTCTTAGACCATAAGAAAGAACGACTAGAAAAACCCCAATTAAACGGAAAAACAAATACCAAAACAACAATTTTCATTATTAGGGCAATGCTTAGATGTTCCATTGTTACTTAGTAACTAGGTGTTCATACCAAAAGTGGAGAGCATTCACGTCAAATGGTACTTGGATTATGAGCATGCAAAGCATACTAGTTGAATGTGAATTGTCAAGTAATTAGAAATCTATACCAAAAGTATGGAGTTTTCACGTCAAAATGTGATTCATATCCTAGAACCAACAACCATTCAAAAAAGAAGAGGAAAAAAACATAAAAAGAACAAAAAGATAATAAAGGCATGTGTTTGATTATTTGCATATACCAATCTAAGTTGCAAAGTGTATGGTATGCATACACACTTGATTTGATGAATTATGAAAGATACTTTAGTCATTGAACTCCTTAAAAAAATATTGAGATGTCTTCTCCATTCTTTAAAGCTTAGCTTTCATGGAAGTTTGTGAAAAGAAAATATAAGAAACTTAGCAAAAGTGTTGTTAGTTTTCATTAGTTATGTTTTGTTTGATTTTATTTTGCTTGGGGACGAGCAAAAGCTCAAGTTTGAGAGTATTTGATAACTAAAATTATAAATAATGAAGCCTCTAAGTGAATAATTTATCACTATTATGATGGATTTTTGAGCAAATAACTGGCTTTCTGACGTTTTTTGTAAGACAAGGTAATAGTAGGATAACTAATGCTTAGAGCTCCTATAGGCCAAATTCCAAGACGATCGGCGTCGCAACGCCCATCATAGAATGCCACAGCCCCAAGTGAAGAGTGTATCAGCCAAATTCCAAGGAGCTTGGCACCACAGCGCCCATCACAACAAGCCGTGACGCCAACAGCTAAAATTTGGAAAGGAGTACCCAGGCTCGATGCTGCGGCGCCTGTGTGATAAATGGCATAAATACTAGTAGATATACCAGAAAAATGGTACTTTGAACTTTGAGAAGGAGGATATATGTTAAGAGACAAGGTGCTACAAATACATGGGAGTTCTTGGAGATAGGAAGCTAAGAGATCAAGAGTTTGAGTCATCAATTATTTTATTTTTTATTCTCTTAACTTTTCCTCTTTGGAATTTTTTATGTTGGCTAAAACTTTGACTTGTGTTTTTACAACTCCTTTAATGGAGTAATTTTTCATCTAAGATTGCAATTGGAACCCATATGTAGTTTGACTTGATTCTTCACTCGTTAATCTCAATTGGTTATCGTTTGGTTGTTTTCTCCATCTGTGATTAATGCTTCTGATTGATTGGCCATTAGTTAGATTGAATTCGGGAACTTATGGACTCCCAAAGGATTTTGGGGTTTTGCCTTAGGTAAAGAGACGTGTAATCATTGAGCGGAAGCCTTGAGTTTGTGTAAGATAGGAATAAACTGGCACAACTCTTGCAGTTATAAGGGGATTGAACTTAATGAATTCATAGATTAGAAATTACTCATAGGAATATAGGGTAACTCCAACTAGGGGTATTTTCTTTAGCTCTTGGAAAAGGTAGTTGGATGCTTTAAGACCCTGGCTGGCAATTGATTTAATTAATTGAGTGGTGAGGAAGGAATTGATTCTTATAAAGTGTGGGGGAAGATTGCAGTCTTAGATTTGTCAAACTTAGTGATATTCATCTCTTAGTTGATTGCTTGTAAAATTACTGTTTGTGTGTGTTTCTTAATTTACTTGGTTGCAAGTGGTTAGTTTGATTAAGGTTAATGAGGATAATTTTGATACTTAACAGCTTCGTACCAATTCCTCGTGGGATGATACTCTATTCACCCTTTATTACTTGTTGGACAATAGCGTGCACTTGCATTTGCAAAATTAGATAACGTCCATAATATATATATATATATATATAGGAAACCTAATAAATACAAAATCAATCAAGGTAATTACACATTGATCCCCATAAATTAGCAATGAAGGTTAACATATATGATTGACAATAACTATGGAGACAAATGGAGAGAATCATGTGATTAGGAATCACATTTATGTTAACACTTTCCATCCCAAAATGGTCCTTTATATGGTAATGCAAATATTGGGGTGTCATAACCTAACCCCATGGCCCTGACAGGTTTAAGGATTGAGGATGTGCCAACCTTCCAATCTAAGCAAGCCTAAGCCTGATAACTTCCAACGTATAAACATGCTCATAAATAAAGAGATATAACCTTATAATTAATTTTCTTGTCATAACATGAATATTTATACATATAGAAGGATAAATGTTTATAATCATCAATTTTCAAGCTTCACAACTATTCACAATCTAATTCTCTCTCTCAAGTCCCAAATCCCCACCTATCTGTAGCACTTGGAGTTAGACTTGTTCCAAATCTATATGCTTCTACAGTACCTGCAAAATGATAAATTACCCTAATGGGATGAGCTTCAACTAGCCTAGTGAAAAAATCAAAACTAAATCATTCTATAACCATGCAATACATGTATGTGTGTTTTTTCACTCCTAATATTCTTTTCTTAATAACTTCATTTACTTGTTATGATATTCATGAATATGCATCCTTACAATGATTAGATGTGTCAACAGGTTATTTATTAAAGTACCATGAGAGCTTACTACATTGCTACTTTTATAATAGACGTCTTTATGGAAGAAATAACAAATTTTAAGGGAAGTTCTAATGCAATTTATCTTGCCTCTAAGGATGTGACACCTATGACTTTTCGTTCTCACAAGTATCCATTACTCAAACATGCCACACTTAAATAAATTCATCTAACCCTTCGAACTTAAACCTAAGGCCTTACCATGCCATGGGACCCAAACCTAGGTTTTTATAGGTCATCACATTTCCTTTTCATGCCATTGGACTCGAACACGTATAAAGTTGTCAAATTGAGCTAAGCTCGCCTAGCCTTATAAATGAGGTGGGTTAGGTTCATGTTTTCCAACTGGCAGGTGAACTAGCCCTGCCTGAGAGGTCGACCAATGTGAGTCAAGGTGGGCTGGCCCTTTATATACATATATATGTGTGTGTGTGCCAAAACAATGTGTTTTGGCCCCTTTTCCCTTTACCCAGTTTCCCCAATTCTTAAAAAGTGAAATCCTTAATTTCCTTCGAGCTTCCTAACTTCCCAACATCTCAAGTATGAGTTTCTCCACTCTCAGCATCTCATACTGGTAATTTCAGTAACTGCACTTTTCTGCGTTAGATTTCAATTTCACTCTGTGTTCTCCTTTTTATCTATTTCTTCTCTTTAGCAAACAATGCGTGAATAGTTTATTGCATGCAATTATATGCCAAGAAAATAGTCAAACAAATCAAGGCCTTTGGGCTCAAACTCTTTATGATTCTTGTGAGCTTGGTTTTTTATTATGATTGTCATGGGTTTTGTTCCCTAAGCGTGATTCTTGTAGGTTTGGATTTTTTGATATTCTTGTTATGATGATGTAGTTTGTAAGTTTGTATTTTTTTTATTATTCATCTTTTGTCTTTATTCTAATAATGCATTTTGTGGGTATGATGATGTTGTACATGTTTATTTGCATCTTGTGAATATGGTGGTATTATGTTCATCTCAGGTTCTCCATTGAATATTCATTTGAGGTATTTTCTGAATTGGTAAAAATTTAAGTTAAATTTTCATTAGTTTTTAATCTGCATTGGTAGAAAATGGATTAGTTGTCCCAAGCTTGTTTAACTGTTTTGTCTCAAATGTTACACATCTTAATGCTTCCCATTCCACTTGATTATCCTTGATTTGACAAATAAATGGTTGGCAATTAAAAATTCAACTTTTGGCTCTTTTGTTTTCTAGGTTTCCTAACCTTATGTTTCAATTATGGACTATAGTTCTATAAATCAACAAATTATTACAGATGATGATGATGAACAACAAATTCATATGACGGAATCCCCTTTAACTACAGTTAATAGGGGGTTATATAAAAAAAGGCCTAGAGAAACTACATGCACTAGTGAGGGTTACATATGCTTGATTGATCATTTTGTTGATGAGGTTGGTAATTGAATAGTAAAATGCTTAGTTTTGCTCATATGCCTCATCCACACTCAAGGGTTGAATTGGTTGAAAATTGTTTAAATTTTTGAAGGAATGGGGGATTAAGAAAAAATTTTTACTCTGACTTTGGACAATGCATCTAGCAATGATAATATACAAGATATTTTGAAAGAGAATTTTTCTTTGCATGACAGCTTGTTGTGTGAAGGTGAGTTTTTCCATATTTATTGTTATGCTCATATATTGAATCTTATTGTCCAGGAAGGCTTGAAAGTAGTTAGTGCATCTTTACTTAAAATTAAAGAATATGTGAAGTATGTTAAAGGTTCAAAGAGTAGGACAAAAAACATTTGAAGAATGTTTGAGGGAAATTGGTAACATTGACACTAATGTTTGCTTGATCTTGGATGTGTTTACCCATTGGAATTTAACATATTTGATGTTGGATAGTGCCATCAAATATAAAGGGCTTCTGCTCCTCTTCAATTGAATGATAAGAATTATAAATATTGTCCTTCATTTAAATAGTGGAAAAGATGACAGAAAATATGTGAGTTCCTAGAGCCGTTTTATGACACTACCAACTTGATCTTCGATTCTTCTTATCCTACATCAAATTTGTATTTTATACAAATTTGGAAAGTTGAAGTTTGTTAGTTTTTTTAAAGCAAAACTTGGTGCGTGAAGATGTGGTGATAAGTGACATGTGTAGAAGGATAAAAGAAGTTTGACAAATATTGGAATCAATATAGTATAGTGCTTGCATTTGGGGCTATTTTTGACCCACGAATAAAGCTTTCAATGTTGGAGTATTGTTATTCGAAGGTTGAGAAGGATCCTGTTAAATACCAAGAGAAGGTGTCACCAGTGAAGACAAAGTTGTACATGAGTTTTTAGCAATATTCCAATGTCAACAAGCAAAGTTCGTCTTAATATCAATCTCAATCTCAATCTCTTATGAGTTCTATGTCACCTACACCTAGGACAAGTGGAGGAGGAATGAGAAGCAAAGGCAAAAGATTAAGAGTCCTTGATGTAAGTATTCTAACAATTTTTTTCTTTCTTGTATTATCTAATTTGTTTCTCTCTTTTTTTTTTTGTGATAACAACCTTTGTTGCTTCATGTAAATATGTAATGTAGGAATTTAAAGCATTTGAGAGCCAAACTATTACAAATATTGGAAAAACTTAATTGGATCTTTATTTGGCGGAGCCAAAGCTTGAATTTAGGTATTATGAAGATTTAGATGTATAGGAGGAAGAGTCATAGACACTAGTTTCCAATTCTTACACTAATGGCATGTAATGTTTTGGCTGTCCCTATAACTACTATTGCATTAGAATCAGCATTTTCTATTGGTGTTCGTGTGCTCAACAAGTATAGAAGTTGTACCATTCCTGAAAAAATGCAAGCTCTTATTTGCACTAGTAATTGATTGCATGGTTATGTTAATGGTAATCTTATTTACAAATTGTTAAATTATGTTCTTTAGTTGGTTGATACCTTGGTTTATTATGATTTTAATATTTAACTACTTTTATTTTTGGATATTGTATATGTAGATAATGAAGATTGTGCAACTATTAAAACAGCTTAGTCAAAAGATGCTCCTTTATAGATTTAATGAAGGAGAGGAGGAGGAGGAGAAGAATCATATGATTTGAGCAATGTGATGGAGAATAAACTTTAAAAAGCTTAGTGTCTTTGATGCGCATTTATCTAGTCAAATAAAAATATTGGTTTCTTCATTCTGGTTGTAAACTTGCGATACCAGTTACTTTCCATTGTATTTTTCTTTCATTGGTTAAAATAAATTATGTTCAACATTATGAATTAAATGACATTGGACTAAATATGACAAGCCATCTATGAGTTATATGGTGGTTGAACTTCTTTTCTTTTAGTTTTTAGTTGGCAAAACCCATTGCTCAAAATCTTTTTACACAGTATGAATAATGAATGTATGATATATGGTTTTTTCTTTACTTTATTATTTATCTATGAATTTGTGATATGTATAATCATAGGGAATAGAAATGTTATATGATAGAAGAATTTGAATTTGATTTTGTATTTGAGATTAGAATTAATCTATACTAGAAATAATGTTTGTTTAGCTAGAGACTATAGAATTGTTGACTTGTTGTATTAGCACAAAAGGTAATTAAAGAGAGAGAGGAATTGTGTTTTTGTTCTCATAGCACTTAGAGCTTTCCTATGTGTTGCCATTTTTTTTCCAAGTTAATTTATTTTTTGGTAGGTTGACCCACCTAGCCTGCAACCCACTAGGAGGCAAGTTAGGCTGGCTTTCCCAGCCCACCAAAAAGCCTGCCTGACAGCTCTAAACACATGGTCTTACTAGTCAACAAGTATACAACCATGCCATGGGACTCGAACCTAAGGTCTTATCGTATTTGGGCCTTAGACTTGAACCCAAGGTCTTGTTCATTGCCTCCAAGACTCGAACTTAAGGTATTTAAGGTATCATTGCCCTATAACTCAAACCCAAGGTCTTTTCTATGCTTTGGGACTCGAAACCAAGGCCTTTTCTATTCTTGAACCCAATGTCTTCACTAATTTTTTCCATGGGACTTGAGCCCACGGTCTTTCTTGAATCATACACACAAAATCACTTATATTGGCAATTAACTCTCAATTTCAAGCACAAACTAAAGCAAATGATAGAAATTTCGAGAACGCTTTGCAATTCTCATGATCATAACTTTAGTAAATATCTTTTCAAGTATAGCTAGAAATAACCATATTTAGTATAAAACATGTACGTTAATCCATACTATAACTATATTACAAGTAAACAACATACACCTAAAAATAAAACCAAATGCACTAGTCAAGCATTAATCCATACTAGAACTATATTACAACTAAACAACATTCACAATGTATAAAAATTTACGCAATTGTCAAGCATGCATGTCACTATGCACTAGTCTCATTCTAACCCTCGATTGTTTCTTCATATTTTTGTGATCATACCTCTTACCAAGAGGTTTTCTCAACTTAGCTACATACTTTTTTTACACTATTTACTTACCCATGATACCTACTATCATACCAGAAATTATATCAACATACATATTGTGTATAATTACTAACCAACGTGGTTATTTGCCAACTTTGACCACTTTCAAAAAAATATTATTATACTTAAGATTTTCAAACTCACTGCTTTACTACATATATGTATTCAATAATCATCCTCTTAAGCTTTATATGTAACTATTCTATATAATGCAATTTTATATCTTATAACTCTTAACATCACTTTTATTCCATTTTTCCAAGATTGTAGCTTCCATCTCCAGTCATTAATGCCCCTTTATCACTCACATATATTCAGCAAAATTTATAACATAAAATACTATTACACATTGATCAAGCGCTAACTACCCCAGTAGTGCTTTAAACTAGTTCCCAAAACAGATTTAAGGTTAAACACTTTAGTTTATCATTCCTCTTGCTCAAAGTTAGAAAATCTAAATATGTTTCATATATATGGGAAATCTATTTATTAAAACTTTCTTCAATTCAACAAGAGGTTTACTAAGACGAGAGATTATGGTCTTAAGCCCTCACACTTGTCCAAGTAAACCCCAGGGCAACCTAAGGAAGCCAAACAACCTAAACTCAACCCAAAAGAGTAGAAAACCAAGAGATGTACAAAAAATCTTTAGAATCAAAGTTACTTGGATCTAAACAACAAGAAAACCTACCCCTTGCATGCTTTTCCTCGGCCTAAGGGTAATCCCCCTAGTTTACCCCTTTCTTTCCTGAGCCTTGGTCTAAATTTATAGACATGCCTTTTGTGAATCGGTCAACAATATGGTATGGTTCAATCGATTGTACCTCCAAAAAATGCCCAAGTTGCACTAAAATTTGTCCCATAATACCTATCCTTCCTTCTTGACTCCTTCATGACATTGGTTTGATGAAAACCCTTAAGGATAACCCTCGGCACTAACATATTTTTAACATAACATGCCTAAAACCTCCAACCAAACGCTTATGTTTTTGGAACGTCACAAGGGGCTTAACACACTTATAGAATTTCCTTTACTAAGGTTGTGATGGTACCACCATAACCAAATTCTCAATTCACAATACCATTTAAATTTTTAATAACAATATCAACATATCCCATATCTTGTGCTAAAACATTAATTTAAAAGCTTAGAGTTTATTTCCATAATAAGTTTAGAAAAAACATGCCAGAACAATGAATAGCATTCCATAATTGAAAATCATGCCCATTGACTTTTCTTCTTGTCCTAATATAACACATTTCATATAAGTATGCCTTGAACTATTCTCTTAATATTTCTAAGTGTAAAACAACACCAATCATATTTCTCGAAGCATCATTAAATCAGATCAAAGAATCCAATTTCTTGCAGTTTTCAAAATAGCTAAAAACCATAACAAAATCCAAAATTTTCCAAAATATTTGTTTTTTGACCAAGCATATCATAAAACAAGAAAATATCATCTAATTAGTGTATATAAATATAATACAAGTCTAGTTTATGGTAGAGATATCTACTCATGGTGTTGGTACTAACTCGAATACCTGAAAAATATACTTAAGAGTTGAAAAGAATTCAAGATAAGCTTAGTTAGAGGATTTATAACTCTTAAGAATATGCAGAACTTTAAGAAACATCAATTCATTATTCTAGGTATTACAACCCAAAACTATCAATAGGCAAAAGGGTAACCAATTTTTGCCCGAAATAGTTGAAGAACTTATAAAGATGTCACTTATGATGGAAATCAACCTTCCTCTACCACTATCCCCAATAAAAGCCCTAAACACCTAAATCTCCAAGAATTCCACTGTTTAAATTCAAGAAAAATAGAGTAGAAGTGAAAGATTCTTGATACTATAGAGAAACATTGAAAGATTATGGTTAATTACCTCAAATCACCTTCAATTTGGCCAAGAACTAATGAGAAAACAGATAACTTCAATATTTGTGTTTTTTTCCCAAGAGCCTTCATGCTTTTTTATAAAATTATCTCCCTTAGATAGACCAGACAGGATAAATTAGCATATTCAAATAATTTTTCCCCACTGAAATGTTAGCTTATCCAGTACATGTCTCCCCTGCACCAGAACAAGAACCAACTTATCATTGTCCTTCCAAAACACAATCACATACACATGCACACTAAAATACTACCCAATCTAATTCTAGGTGTCACATGTCCATTTAATGAATCTCTGCCTTTTAGCTAAATAAACTGTTGGGAATATATCATATGAAACAAGTTTTGATGAAACAACTAAGATTAGTTTAATCAAGTTAAAGAGAAACTAGCTTAATGAGAAATGAATTTAATGATAAAGAGGCAAGAACTTATTTGAGAATAATGTTGTATGCATATATGCCTCACATTCATGATATAGCATGAAACAGAAAATAGCAAACAAAGAAAACATATTGTTGAACAGACTAACTTGATAATACTTCGAGTAAGTAGCAATACATCTTCTGATCAAGTAGAGTTTGAAACTAGGTTTTGCAATGATGACTTATCACGTGAGCAAGATAGATTGATTAATTCCACAGAGAATAGAAGCTTATAATATATCTAGAAAGCTTTCATATATTTATTTTTTTTTCTTTTTAAGACTACACATTGGGATTTATGCATCATTGACTTTATTCATGTAGCTAATCCCTATAATGAGACAGGTTGCATGTCTAAAGTTTTGCTGCAGACATATAGTGGCAAAAAGGACTCTGTAAGACGATAACTAATGTGCCATGCAAAGTTCCTACCAAGAGGCTAAAATGCAACCTATTCGAAGGTTTTAAAATTTGAACATTGCAAAGAAGATAGTATGAGAAGGAAGCTGAGAAAGGAAATAACTGAACATTGCAATCCTAACTAATATAGACCTCCCAACGACTACTTCCTCAAGTATAAAGACAAGCACTCAGCTCTGCTGGACAGTATGCCAAAATAGAGAAAATAATAAAGAAATCAAAGGCTAAGTAATTGAGGTTATACAATAGAAAACATTCATACTATGAGAAAATACTAGCGTATCTATTGTGAAGAAGATTGAATATTGGATTTCATTATAAACATTCAATTCCCTTTATTAGAGTTTTACTAGGTTCTTATAGGAAAATTCTAGTGGTTGAAAGGTTAACTTGTGTTTGTTGTAAAAGAACCTTGTGTGGCTTGTACCTGTTGTTAAAGTTTGGTTGGATTCTTATAGGAAGAATCCAGTAGTTGAAAGGTTAACTAGGATTGGTTGTAAAAGGCCCTAGTAGTTTGTACATGTTGTTATAATTTCCCATTTAGTGAAAATTTTCTTGTTGTGTGCTTGGGGAGTGGATGTCGAATTTATTATTTTGGATCCGAACCACTATACATTGCTATGTGATTTTCTCAATCCTCAAATCCTCTTTGTTGATAACATACACATATATTTTGATTAAACAGGTTGCTTACCGTTCAAGAAAGTTTTAATATTGTTAGTGATTGTTGAAAACTAATATGTTTGAATAGCTTGCAGCCATTCTGTTTTAGAAAATCATTTGGTGCATTAATTAAGCTTACTTTCGATTTCTTAATTACGAAATTGTCATACTATGAAATCAATAGAATTTAGATAGCAGACAATTTAATCCCCCTTCTTGTGTTCTCTCCTGGAACAAACACAAGCTTAGAGGTTATTTACAAACCTTAACTCTTTATGGACTAATGTTTATAAGGGAGTCTACTTTCCTAGCCAAGAATTTTGCCAAGTAAAAAAAAAAAGAAAAAAAAACTGCTTGTAAAATTTTTTAAGGGATAAGTAGGTGTTGAATGTGCAAAGGTTCACTAATTAGGTCATAGCTCTCATTAATAATTAACAAAAAAGGTGTGATATGAGCAAAGTAAAAGGAGGATTTTAACCTAAACTTACAAGTCAAATTCTGTATATTCCTATAACCTATCCTTAAGTGAAGATAGAATAGTTTGGCTAAACTTGAACAATGGTGAGTACTCTATCAGGAGTGGCTACAAATGCTTTTCCCAGAATATTGCAAGTGACCATGTAATTGGTTCTTTTATTCATCAGGAATTAATTATAGGATATTATTTTGAAAGAATATGTCCCTTAAGCTAAGAGTGTTTGTTTAAAAATGTCTAAACTATGCTTTATCTAAAAAGCCAATCTATATAGAAGAAATCTAACCAGATGTGCCCCTATCTTCCAAGAGAAACCAACAGTAATAGACCACTTACTACTTAGGTGCCACTAGACAAGGCCTCTTTGTTATGGTTGTATTTTGCAAAGGACTACCCATAACCAAAATGTCAATAGATTTGAGGCATGGCTAAAGGGAAATTTTTCCTTACTTGAAAATTTATCTTTGGATCTACTTGAATTTGTTGCTAACTTATTCTTTCTTTTGTTGTAAACTATTGATTGAGTTGAATTATTACATATTTTATACATATAGAACTAGTATATTTTAATTCTTTCATGACATTATTATTGGTTTTAGATGAAAATATGGCTAAGAGGTTTAAATCCAAGTTGTAATTTAAATTGATTAATAGCGTAGTTTATGCTTATTTTATAACTTGTGATTTAATTGAACAATATTTCTTTACATGCACAACATATCTTGAATACTTTTCTATTTTTCCATATAATCACAGCAGTTGGGAAGCAGAAAATGCATCAAGAAAGCACAATATACCTCTGCTAGACAATGTTGTACAATGAAAAGAGAAGTTGCCCTCGGGTAAACACTAAGAAACTATAAAGGAAATCTTCCTCATGCTGGAATGACATTGCATCAGGGGAACACTCTTAAGTTAAACAACGTTGTGAAATAACTAGGAATGAGTACTCTCAGGTTCAAGGAGTTGAGGGAAAACACAATGAAAACATAGACGCTACAGAGGAGAGAAAGAACCGAGGGTTTATAGGAAAAGCTGCTGTAGCCCCTAAAGAACTCCAGTAGCCAAGCTGCCTATTACTCAGCCCTCCTCCACCGCTTGTTGTCTCCATTTTTCGGCCATTTTTCTTGCTCTTTTCATTCCCTAATTCTCTGTTTAGTTTTAGTTTGAATTTTATGAATCATTTTTTAGATTTATGGCTTAAAACAATTTGGTTTTGGGTGTTTTATTTTCCTCTTGTTTAACTTTGATTATAGTTGTTTTCTTGTTCCTTTAGGATTCCATTTGACTTACAGTACAATTGCTATGAGTTGATTTTAAGAACTTTGTGATTTGAATATAAGGATGAACCCTAGAATCTTTATTATTAGGCTTTTCAATTTTTAGCTCCTATTTTATCAATTATTTTCTAATCTAGCTTAGTTTTTAACTTAGTTTTGTTGATTTCTTAGTACCATTAGACATTAGATTTATTAAGGGTTTCACTTTTTATTATTAATTTTATGTCAATTAAAATTACTTAGCTCAGTTGGTTTCTTGTGTTTAATTTCAATTTGATAGATTTAGTTGATAATTTTGAGTCTTGCAATTAGTGTGGCAATTTTCATTGGTTAGTAGGTGGTTAATTTAGATTTAATTCTCTATTTTACTTCATTAGTTGGTTAATGTTTGATTAGTTAGCTTGCTTTATAATTGGGTGTTTAATTAGTTTCAGATTTAATGCTTAATGTGCTATTAATTAAATTGGTTTACTTAGTTGCTTCTTGGTTAATTAATTTCAACAAGTTTAATTTAGTTATTAGTTTTACTATTTTGCATTTTAGGCTTTTACTTTTCCTTGCATCACTTAACAAAATCCTAAATTATGAATTTGGTTTATGACTTATGCCCTTTTCGTTTCCATTGTAATCTTTTATTCATTGCACATATTGTTGTTTTTATTTTTATTTTTATTTTCTTTTTGTGAATATTTTCACTATTTTACACGGGTTTGATTTTAAGCAATTTTATTCTTATCACGCGACATGCTCCTACATTTGGGATAGTCTTTGTGCTACTCATTATTGAGTGAGTCAACTATGAAAGCTAAGAAATGATTTCGCTTTTGAGGAAAAAAAACCATTAGAGCTTTTTAGCTATGGAGAAAGAGAGACAAAGCTAGTTATTCCTCCTACACAATGGCTACTTAAGAAAACAATTATACATATTTACCATATATTCTAATTTAAGAAGGTCCTCATCTGTTAGTGAAAATACTATGTTATGCAAGTGCACGTAATTGTAACAAGTAATAAAGTGTGAGTGAATAATCGTTTCCACAAGGAACTATACTAATATATTAACTACTAAACATATCTCCCCCAATTTTAACCAAACCAACAATTAAAGGAATTTAACTAAGTAAGCAATATTAATCTAATGAAAAGACAGCAATTGACTAGAGATGAACGATTTCTAATTTTGTAAAACCTAGGACTACAATTTTCTCCCACACTTCATCAAGCTTAATTCTCTTTAATAAATCCAGTTAATTATCTTAATTACCAATCAATGGTTCTTAGTTATTCAAGTATCTCTCCCAAGACTAAATGGAAATACAACCAACTAGAATTACCCTATATTCTTATGAGCAATATCTAATCTAAAGATTCATTAAGTTCGATTCTCTAATTAACGACTGTATGTGTCGCACATGTATATTCCTATTTTGTACAAATTCACCGCTTTCATTACACATCCCATTATTCATGGCAAAACCTCAAATCCTTTTCCAAGGCACTTAAGGTTCTGATTACGCCCAAGAACACTACGCGGTTATTGTAGTATAATATGGGGTGTCGATCCACAGGGAGACGGAGGAAACACTACAATAATGTTACTTAAAGGAAATACCAATGAACAATTGATAAGAGAACAAGTGAATAACAATAGTTATCTAAATTATGCGATTAAGTGTAAGGAAATATGGGTAAAGAAGTGAGAAAGCTTTGGGCTTCCATTGATTGGATTCAACACCTTCATTTATGTTTCAACTCAAATATTACTCAACTAGGGATTATACCACCAAATCCCTAATTGGAACATAAAACAATGAGAAGCCCTAAATCTCTCATAATCAAATCGGGTTAAATCTTCCCTTTTGCAAACTATGAATTCCATCTCTGAAAACCAAATCAATTGACGACACTATGTTAAGAAACAACTATAATGCAGCAAAAGATCATGTTCATAACATGGAAACCATCTCTATTGAATCACCATAAAAGTCCATAAAACTATAACTCAACATCATAGAAAAATATCTTTCAATGTCTCAAAGTAAGTAGAACAAACCAAATAAAGGATTCAACACAAGATTCATGAACAATAACACTCCAAAGATGAATTGAAACAATACCCAAGAGTCTTCACCAATCAATTTCTACCCTAGCTTTATCTAGAAACTAGCCAACCATGTTTATTGACAAAACCAACATTCCATGGATGACCATCTTCATCTTCAAGGATTAGGAGAAGAAATCTTCAAGCCTTTCAACTTGGAATGAGCCTCCTCTTCGTCCTCCTCAATCTTCAGACCAAGAACACCCTCTTTTCCCCACACAAAATATGTTTTCTGATGTAAAATCGCGACTTTTTTAATGACAGATCACGCATGAGCGCTGCAGCGCTGGCTTCCCGGTGCTGCGGCGTTGAGCCCTGGAAATCACTTTGCTGGTTACTGTTCGGGAGCCGCGGTTCCAAGATCTTGAGCTGCGGCTCCGACTTCACTGACTTTTTGGAGTCGTAGCTTTGGATTTCTAAAGCCGCAGCGCCAAGTTATCTGACTTTGCGAAATTTTATATTTTAAGCGCTGCGGCACTGGCTTTCAAGGCCGCAGCGCCAAGACTTCTGATTTGGGATATATTTCTTCACTTAGGACCCTGAAATTGAAGCATAAGCTTGCTTAAGAGTTGATAATGGGGAATAAGAGCCAAGTATAAGAAAACATA